>QKWP01002634.1:41476-56835 GCA_003550325.1 Gigaspora rosea | reverse complement strand
CAACGAGTGTGTTTACAGCATTTGCGTCATTAAAGTAGTTTGTTGATGGAGATTGTATTACAGTTTGAGTTGTGATTATAGTTGTTGGAGATGGTACATTTGTTGGAGTTTGAGTAACAGTTATGACTGGTACTGTGACATTAATGTTTTGAGCTTTGACTATTTGTTGTATTGTAGCTATTAATAGTATAATGGTTATTGCAGTTATATTCTTCATTAATTTGGTAATCGTGATTTGTAATATGTATCGCATTCGTTCAATAGTTCAATCCTTAGTGTCTGAGTTTCCAATATGGTTGTCTTGTCAGGTGATTGGCCTAATAGTGTCAACGTAAGGTTTCGTGTTTTCGCCTTTACAGCCTTAGTTCAGTCGGTTGTCAGATCAGGTTAGTCGGTATCTATCCTGTAGATCTCTTGCTAACTTCACTATGGTACTTTCCCTCGTCTTGGTACTTGTATGAGTTGATTAAGCTTTAATTGCTCTATGACGATTATGCTTTTGCTTGAATAGATTTTGTATAGATAGTTTCGTGCTATTTTACTGTAGTTGCATCAATGGCGGATTTTACTTTTCTTTTTAGTATGCCAATTCGTGGCTTCTTCTTTTCTACTTTACTTTAATATAATCATATATTTTTTATATTCCAGTTTCTCTGGTTTCTTACTACTTTCTGTAGTGTATTTAATAAGTTGAGTACGGTTTCAAGTTGGAATGGTTACTTGAGGTTCGTAGATTGGCTATGCCTACTGTTTGCAGAGTTGGATAAGTCTCTGAGGTATTACTTGGTTTGTTTTCAAAGGTTGGGCTTCCTTTCGCTTTTAAGTTTTATACAGGTTATTTATTTATCTTGTAGGTATATTTGTTTATTAGTTATAAAAGGTTTTTATTCAATAGTTAATTCAGTTTTATGTAGAAGGATAATTTGTAAAGTTATTTGCACAGTAAGTTTCGTTTTAATAAAATAATTTCTTTATTTAATAAAATAATCTGGACTTCGTTAGGTCCTTAAATAAGTTTATAATAATATGTTTGATATAATATGTGTGAAGTAATATTGTTCTTGTACGTATTGTACTTAGTGTTTGATAATACACTTGCGCCTTTGTTAATACTTTGTTGAGTATTGTTTTGCACGTTGGGTTGTCAAAGTGGTATGCCAATGGCTTTGTTTTCTTTGGAGAGTGTGTCAAGTTAATGATACTCTCTTTGGTAGTTGGTAATTAATTTTTACTAGTTGGTCGCTATGTCAAATAGCTTTAAGTGCTTATACTTTATGCACGTTTGGGCGCTAATACGGTTCTTTACATGTTTCTAATACATGTATTATACTAAGTGTAATTGTATAAAGGTGTTGGGCACCTTCTAAGGTCTTATCCCATTAAATATAAGGGTAATATTTGTCAAGTTGCAGTATGCAATGACTAATGTCAGTTACGACTCTTTATGTTTTGTCAAGTCAAATTAATGCGACTAGCGTTTCAAAGGTAAAAAGCTATCGTATTTATACATTCAAGAAGTCTATAGCTAAAAGGTTTGTGCTATCTTGCTAAAAATATGTTGTAAATACTATGACTAATTGTTTTGCTATGACTAATTTTTATCGTTAGTAATTATAAATAATAGTTACTGCTATACCTCGAGTATAGTTTCTAATTACAGTAATTTCGATTTGGTATAAGGTGTGTTACGTTCTGGGTGTCACATGTGTGATCGGAAAATGTGCGGGTGGATCGCCCGGTACACGTTGTTCGGTGCGTTGGCCGATTTTAAATCTCTCTCCAACGCATTTAAAGTAATGATTTTCATTGGACAAACATCTATAAATTCGTATAATTAATTGACAAAGTTTGAGAGTCAAAAAATTTTTCTGAAGAAAAATATGGAGGAGTCCTAATTAGGAACGAAATTGATTCAAAATTGCAATAATTCAAAGTCACGCGAATCACATGACATGACCCGAATTATGAAATTTAATTTCTTAATGCTGGCTAAATCCAAAAATTTCCAAAATTTTTTGCCAGCTTTAGCTTTTGACCTAAAATTAAACTTTCTCAATTTAATGCTAGAGAAGATGATTTTTTAATATATATAAAATCAAGAGATATAGGATAGATATAGAACAAAAAATAAAATAAAAAATAGTGATAATTCATAAAATATATAATCAAAGAATTAAAACAACAACAAATAAAACCAACTAATCTAATACAATTTCTATGCGATCGTCTGCGTCCACATGCTCTTTTACTTCTTTTTTAACCTTTTTGGCTTCTTTTCCTTCTTGATTAAAATAAGCCGATGAAATATCATTGGAGGTACGTTCTTGATGTTCGCCTTTCTTACCACCAAGACATTTTTTTAATTTTGCAACCCATGACAGATTTTGAGTAGGTATCAAACGAATCAATGCACCAAAGAGTACAGATGAAAATCCAAGCCCAACACATAATAGCCATTGTACAATATTTAATTTTTGAGTATTAAATACTGTTCCTCCGAATGTTACAATAATTATTTGCCCTGTTATGATAAAAGAGAAAATGACAATAAAATATTTGTTAGAAAATGCACCCTTCAAGATATTGAGCTTATCATTTAATCGTCGAGAACTGTTAAAAATCGAAAAAATTATCTCGTTAAAATATAAAAAAAATCATAAGTAACTATAATTAATTGGTCGATAACTTAACTTAATTTCATTGAATATTTGAAGGAAAACGAAAGTATTAAAAATTATCGTTGGTAAACTAGACTTTTCTTCGGGTGTATCGTAATCTAATATATCATTCCCACAGTACAACAGAATCAACGTAACTATTAATTGAACTGCACATTGTCCAAGTATCATTTTCCACATATCTAAAGAAATCAATGATGCTGATCTAGCTTCGGGTTTACGTTTTAATAAATCAGGTGTCGGTGGATCAGTGGCCAATGCTAAAGCAGCGAGTGTATTCATTATTAGATTAATCCATAATAATTGTACCGCCGATAATATCGCTTCTTGTTGATCACTAGAAACTGCCGATATAAATGTTAATAGTACAGCCGTCAAATTCACTGTAAGTTGAAATTGTAAGAATTTTTTAACTGAATCATTTACACTACGTCCCCACATAATTGCTTTCACAATACTTGAAAAATTATCATCCATCAATACAATCGAGGATGCTTCCTTTGCAACTTCTGTACCCGCTATACCCATAGAAAATCCTACATCTGCTGCTTTCAATGCAGGTCCATCATTTGTACCATCACCTGTTACTGCGACAACTTCTCCTAATTCTTGAAGTTTTTCTACCAAAATTTTTTTATCTTGTGGACTAGATCTCGCCAAAACTTGCAAATTAGGTACCACAATATTCATTTCATCCGGTAATAAATTACGAAACTCATGACCTTCAATCACAATACCATCAGTATAAATCCCGCATTGTGTAGCGATTGATTTAGCTGTCATGATGTTGTCACCAGTGACCATACGAACTTTTACACCTGCTCTATTACAATCTTGCACAGCTTCACGTACTCCATCTCTCAATGGATCCTCGATACCGACAACTCCTAGTAATATAACATTTTTAACTAAGTCGTCAAATGTGATTTCTCTATCTACAACATTCATTCCACTGGGGGGCCATTCATTGAAATCACAATACCCCATATAAATAGTTCTCAAACTTTGATGAGCATAATTTTCTATGATTTGTCGTAATGCGGTAATATTTTCCTCCGTTAAATTAGAATATACCGATACTTCATCCTCTGATAGATCAAGATTTACAATGAATTTCGCTTTTTCAAGTAATAGTTCGCTAGCACCTTTAACATAGAACCTCCATTTTGACTTTTCTCTTTCAATAACAACTCCCATGGCTTTACGTTCTGAACTAAATGGAAATACTTGTATTGGTTTGATTTTCCTTAAATCCATAAAATTTTTACGGTCCATATCAACCAGAAAACTTAGTAATGCAGTTTCAGTTTTTGAACCAGTAAAAGTAATTTGACCATTTTCAGATACATTCTCAAATGCAGTAGAATTAATTACAATCGACTCTTCCAACAAATTCATAATAACAGGTGAAAGAGTTTCCTTAAGTTTTTGTAATGAGATAGGCCTATTTAGGTTAGGAATACTAAAATCATTTGCACGAGCTAGGTCCTTTAAAAAATTTAAAGTCAACCCTATTGTTCCAGTAACTACTGACATATTATTTTGAGTTAATGTGCCAGTCTTGTCTGAACATACAGTTGTTGCACCTCCCATGGTCTCACAGGCTGATAAAACTCGCACAAGATTATTATCATTTAACATACGAGTTGTTGCAAAAGCAAGTGCTAGTGTTACAGCCAATGGTAATCCTTCAGGAATTGCCACTACTATTAAAGCCACGGTTGAAGTTAAAATTCTGATCAAACTCTGAATGATGGATGTCGTATTTGGAATACCAAAATTAAAGCTGATAAAATATTTGATTAATAGGACGATTAACATGAGAAGAGTTGCACCTCCACCTAATTTTGCGATGTCATCTGCGAGTTTGCTTAGTTTTTTCTGAAGAGGTGTATCTTCAGGTTCAGTTCTTAATGCTAATGAATGAAAAAAAAAGTTAATAAAAAATTCTTTACATAAAAAATAACATGACAAAAAAATAATGTGATGTACCCATCATCGTTTTTCCAAAGTATGAATTTACGCCGACAGACGTTACAACATAACTTCCTACACCTTCTAAGACTTTACTTCCACTAATTACAAAGGGATCAATTTTTGAAAGAATAGATGGATCGTATTCAACATTTTTTTCTAATGCTTTAAGACAATCTTCGCAGTTCATCTTTCTCACTGCATCACTTTCGCCTGTGGCTGCAGATTCGTCACATTTAAGATTGTATGAATCAATCAGCACTCCATCCGTTGGAACAATATCACCTGGTTCTAATTTGAGGATATCACCAACCAATATATTATATACTGACAGAAGAAATTCTTTACCATCTCTGATTGCTTTAACATCCCGATCCTCTTTTTTGGCATTTAATTTTTGGAATTGACGCAGTTTCTGCCAATGATTTAAACTACTTACTAATACCACAATAAAAATTGCTACAAAAATTGCCACCCCTTCAACCCAACTAACTTTTGGTTTATGTTCTTCATCCTCATGTTTGGCACCGAAATCTTCATAAAGACCGAGACCTAGTGATAAGATTGCGGCTATGGCTAAGAGAATTATAATTTTTTCCTGCAAAGCGATCCACATTAATTGAAAAATAGTTTTTTGTTTCTTTGTTGGTAAAACATTTCTACCATAAATTTTTATTCTATGATAGAAGGACGTGTTTTTTGAAATATCAGATGATTGCAACTGTGAGTTTTTATCGTGCCCTTCTAAAACTTCGATATTAACAATATCATCCGATGTGAATGGACTTAAAGTGGTTTCATTACTACTCAATCCAGTTTTTGAGTTCGTGCGTAAACCAGTCAATAAGCCCTCTACACCATCAATATTTTTCAATAAATTTACATCCTTAGAATCTATCAATCTTGATAAGATTTGAGGAGTAAACGCGAACGGACTAATATACTCTTCGTAGTCAGGAAAGTCACAACATTCTTCATGCATACCCTGATTAAAATTTACCTTTAGTATTATAATATACTTTCAATAAATATATATGTTTTGAATTATTAAAGTGTCAAGGGAAAACCAATTTTCATGGAGAACGGAATAATCCAGTAATATAATAATAAAGCCAGAACAAACGAATTAAGAAAGTTATTAGATTCCCAAAGTAAAAAACAACGGGTTGTGGATTTCGTTTTAGAACTTTCTGTTTCTCAAATATTTCATGCATTTCAAAATATAATATCCATCGTAACCAAAATTGGGGGATGGCTTAGAACCATGTACCCACGTGATTTTCGAAAATTTAATTAAACTTAAGGGTTAGAACTTGTCTTCGCGTTAATGCCCGAGACAGGTTTAGGTTACCGTTTTTTGGGTTCTTTATTTTTTGACTTCGGGCTGATCTGTGTGAACAAAATTCCGCGATTCCAGTTGGTTGATTTACACAAAAAATGTCATTGGTATATAATAGTATCAATATGATTGATCATAATCAATTTATAGTTCAGGTTAGGTTAGATACTTACGGTATAACGGAAATGGAAAATTCGCTGATGAAGTTAAAAAAAAAAACTTTATTTGAGTACCGTTTCTGAAAAGAATAGTAATAGTATTTTGGAGGCCCTTTTTTAGAACGCTATCAAGCAAGCGATTTTTTTTTCCCACAGGAACAGTACCCGATCCATCTGGAATGGTATTTTTGCGGAAAATTCTGTTAAGAAAATGTAGGCATGGGCAGGAAAATGATTATCGCATAATTGAATAATTAAATGCTATATTAAAATTACTACATCTAATCATCAAATAATATGTACATCATAAATCTATCATAATCAAAGAATTTACCAAAAACATCATTTAATATCTACCAAGTATGCGAAATGATATAATCGTTTTTTCTTTCTTTTTTTTTCCCAAGAACATTTTATCAGTATCGATGACCGATAACAATCGAAAATTATTAAACATTGATTACATAACTCTCCCAAAAAAGACCGGTCTTTGAACTGTGACTGACTCAGTCCCCGAACATAGACCGGTTCAGACCGGTCTTTGAACTGGGACTGAAGGTTTTCTCAGTCCCCGAACATAGACTGGTTCAGACCGGTCCAGACCGATTAATTAGTAGCGGGAAATGAAAAATATGAACCACACAAGAATGATTCAATAATTAGCGAATAACCAACGATGGCATAACAAATAATTATCGAATAATCAACGAAGGCATGACAAATAATTAGCGAATAACCAACGAAGATGAAGTTACAAATAATTAGCGAATAATCAAAGAAAGTATGACAAAATAATTTAGCGAAGATAAGTATTAAATTAATTTATTTAATAATGAGCGAACGAACTAATTTATTTAATAATTGGAGAAATTTTATTTGTTAATAATTAGCGAAGATACGTGTATCATTAAATTATTTAATATAGAGGTTAATGATTTGTGAAGATATCGTAATTATGTAATAATTAGTTATTTATATAATAATTTTGCGAAGATATATCATTAAAATATGTAATACAGTAATTACTAAAATATTTTTTATTTAATAATTAGCGAAGATATTAATTTATGTAAAATTAGCGAAGGTATTAATTTAGCGATTATGTAATTACTATAACACAATAATGTAATCTTATAAATAGAAAAATTTCTCTTTATTAAGTGTATCAATCGCTTTGCCAATTAAATAATTCCATGCCCTTTATATAAATAAAACATTTTTGCATTTTCAATTCTCAACAATAAAATTGTCACAATGAATGAATGTTCATTGTTATCCGATGATCCACAAAGCGATGAAGATTAGGCTATACTGATTTAGATGACCTACAAAATACAACAATGATGTTAATATTGAAGATTAATTTCAAATTCACAAACTCATTGCCAAAAACTTATAAATAGCCACGTATTAAATTCTTAAATGTGTAACGATAATAAAATAGGGGAAAGTTTAATTTTTGCGGAGATCAAAAGACCGATTAGGGTCTACCTCTCTAATATTTAAGCTTTTTGATACAATGTATAATCTATTTAATATCACTATGGTATATTGCTAATTTTATATAAAATAATTAAATAATTTTTTTTAATATAAAAATAAAAAAGTTTTTATATTAATTACTTTAACTTTGCCAAATTACCACTTTCCACCTTATATTATAGTTTAATAGTAAAAAATGACTTGCATGTTTTAGATGTTTAGAATGAACCCTTTACTTTTTTGAATGATTTTAACATAAATCTATTCTCAAACGCGTTTAAAACAAAGTTACGTTAAAAAATTTTATGGTTTAGTATGAAATTTTTACTTGTAACAAAATTATCTCTCTTTGAAAAGTTCTCAATATAAAGCACAGAGTTTTTGCAAAGAGTCAACTTGAAATTTAATATTAACGTTAAAATTTTTCAACGTAACTTTGTTGTAAACGTATTTATGAATAGATTTATGTTAAAATAATTCAAAAAAGTAAAGTGATTCACTTTAGACATCTAAAAACTTACTTTAATATTAATAATATATATACATATATATAAAATGATAAATAATCCCAATCACTATTCTAATCACTAAATTTATAAAAAAAAATTTAATAATTAATTAAATTTATTTAAAAATGCTCATAGAAGTTATTATTAATTTTGATCTATCAACAATCACTTTATAGACACTTGTTCCTATGTGAAATCCAATAAAAAAAAAAATTAATCTACCAGGTCTATATAAATCTAATAGCCTCTCAGTAATAATACAAAGTCCGTTCATTGCATATAGGTTTTGAGAGGTCCATAGTATATTATACAGAATTACATAATGCAACGCCAAAAAACTTTCTCATCTCTACTTCCAATTCTTATAAATAAAGGTTCTTCCCAGTTTTAAAAATACTCATTTCAACTCACATTGATTTCTAAATTATACTAAATACTCAATATTCGAATTCATATTGCGCTTATTTATTTTGATTAATCATGGTTGGAAAATACTCTTTTTTTGCTCTCTATGCCATTTTACTCTTTCTTTCTTCTTTAATTACAACCTTGGACATTCCTGCACCAACAACTGAAAGGTCCCCTCTATTGGAACGAGGCGAAAATTGTGAAAAAATATGTCCATGTACTTATATTCATAATGAATTTGATGATGTTTTCAAAGGCGAAATTACCCTTATTCAAGATGAAAATGGCGGTACTCATGTTTTTGGCCTTTTCCGGGAAGGATTTGATGATGATTGTGAATATAGTTTCCTAATCATAGATGACTACGGAAATACTCTTTTTGACATGACCGAATATTTAAATGTTAAATTTGTTAATGGTGGTACTGATCCAATTTATGCCAAAATTGATGACCTAAATCTCGATTGTGGTGAAAATGGCATCACCCGAATAAGAAGTTTATCACTGCGAATCATATTCGGTCGGTCAATTTTTGCCGGATTTTCGAATTTATAAAAATAGCTGTCACGTGTGCCTATCAGTTAATGCCATATGGGCGGATTTGTTTCCATTCAATATTGTCATAAATTCGATTTTATCACCTTTTGTCAATCAAGATGTGATTAATATCGATAATAATTTTATTGTCAAACGATTTTATTATCAATTTATTATCATCGAAACTTTAATTATATATTTTTAAATAGTAATTCGATTCTATATTTCTGTTATCACCTTTACTAGAGACGCATTTCAACTTTAGTTCATATTAAACTAAACAATATCGCTTATACATATTTGATCTAAATTATCTAAAACGTCTACTGTAGTATTTTTATTTTTTTTGTTGACTATATATCTAGTAATTAATATTTTTGTTATAAGTGAATATTAATATGAAGTAAAAAAAAAATAATCAATTTTGTAAGGTCTTATTGAATGAATAAATTTATACCACAATACCGAAACTATTCTTGTATTCCGAATAACTTGTTTAAAGATACTTTGCCACATACTGCACATAGCCTCTATGTTTTTACATTGTCTATATTCTTGTTTTTTATTCTTGCTTAAATTTCTATCTTATACAACCAACTCAGTATAATGTTTATGACAAAGTTGATCACTAAGTTTTTATACTTGCGGGATCTTAAAAAACAGTTGCGGGATCTAGTCTTGTCGAATGTTGTTGAAACAGCTGGTCATCAAATTTGAGTTCTACCTTTAAACTTGGAGCAGCTTGACTCTTCATAGTTTTAGATAAAAGATTTGGCGTCAGTTTGCGAAATTTTTGCCACATATTACACCTGGTCCTGTATTCTTGTGCGGTGAGCCCTTTGCCATCGTTACTAGTAAATGTTACGCCTAAAAAAAAATTATCAGTGAGGATCATTGAAGCTGAAGTCTTGTTGAATGTAAGCACAAAATTTCATACCACTATATTAAAAAAAAAACGTGTGGCTTCGAAAAAGTATGTATCACTTTTTATTATTACATTAAACAAATTAACCAATCAGAGGGCAGATCTTCAATAATCACGTGGAAATAAATCCGCCCATATGCAATCGTCAATATCTTTATTTCCGCTTTTCCATTGGTGAACTATTTTTTGCGGATCACATGCCTGACACCAAGCAGGAGAAGTACAAATTCCGTGTTTTTCGTATCTTTTAAGGTCAAACTCATCATATACAAGCATGTATTGATTAGTTTTTGTATTTTGAGTTATTCCAAATACTTTTTGTCATCATTTATTTTCATATGCTTTTTTATAATAAAATTTTGTGAGTATATTATTAATTAAAATACGTATAGTAAGGATCTAATAATGTAAAAGTATAGCTTACAATTAAATCATCTAAAGGTAGTATTTTGAGTGTTACATTATATGGTTGTGAACGAGATTGCTTCAATTCCCAATATTTAGATGAAATTATTGGTCTTCCATCTAACCAAGTTGCTGAAAATTCGTTATTATTCTCTTGAATTTGATTCACTAATCTATCAAAAGGAATCCATTCAATTACATCTTCATATTCTGTTATATTAAGTTGAAATTCTTTGATGTAATTATCGACTATTTCGCATCCACTTGTCCATCCTTGAGTTATTTTCTTGGGATCGCATGTTTGGCACCAGGCAGGAGAGTTATTATATTTTTTGCAATCTTTACACATTCCATACTTTTTATTATTATTAATTAAAATAAAATTAATGCGATTAAATAATTAACAATAATTATGACGTACTTCTCTTGCAGTTATTAATTTATATGGATGCGAACGTCGTACAGATTTCCAAAATCCATCAGAAATTATTGAAAATTTTTCAATCAATTTAAAGGAATCCATTCAAAGACGTCAGCATTTTAAGCTTAACTTTTTCAGGAAAACATGTCTGATACCAAGACTTTGAAGGGTCATAGCAGTTTCCATACGTTTCATTTCGTTTATGTTGATATTTACCATGTACTAAGGATTCGCCTGATGAAACGCGAAACCTAGTTTCGTCTTTCGTCAACTAAAATCTCAAATGACGAAATGACGAAACTGACGAAAGATGACGAAACTGACCAAAGGTGACGAAACTGGCGAAAGGTGACGAAACTGACAAAAGGTGGCGAAGTTACGAAATGTGACATAAACGAAACTGCAAAGGGTGATAAAACTAATAAAATATGAACAATTATATAATAAACAAGTATAAATAAGGCCTCCCTACATATTATGTTCATATTTGGCTAAAATTTAAAATAAATATACAATTTATGCTTAGATCAATTTTAATAAGAAACTTAATAAGAAGCGATTTATACTTAAATTACTAGAAATTACTTAATGAGTTATTAATATGAATTATAGAGGTATTTCGCAGATCAGTATGGTATAGGTGAGCAGATCCGTATAGTATAGGCCGAATTTTTAAATCTATACTATACCAATCTGCTATAATTCCTAACCCTAACCCTATACCGATCAGCTATTTTTACTAACCCTAACCCTAATATATATTACACCAGATCAGTATAGTATAGATTTAAAAATTCGGCCGCGCTCCGGGGTCGCATTCGCAAGGTCGCTGGTTCAAGTCCAGTGGATGACAAAAACCATGCTAGGATCACGAATGATAAGGATCTTTGACGAGGAGTCGCACTTCTTCCCCATTTATGGAAAAGGTACTACAACGACAAGAGTTGTGTGACATAGCCACTAAGGTCATGCGGTGTCCAGAAAAGGAAAAAATCCATCAAGAAATGTCGTAAACATAAGGCTTATCCACCATAAAAGGAAAAAGAGATAAGGGCACCTGACGATACTACACCGACCGAATATGGAAAGTAGCTCCCGGGGTAGATAAAAAACGGCCGACCGATATAGTGTACCGGCGGAATATGTAGTTCCTTAAAAGTTCCTAAGATTCGAGAGGTACGGGGCACCAGACGTGGTGGACCTGCTGGAGTCAGCTGGGAAAAACGGATGATAGGAGGGAGGTATAGTTTAGCCAGGAAATCCCTAATGTAAAAATTTAATAATAATGAAATTGATCATAATAAAAGTACTCCACTGAGCATCTCCATAGGGAGTTTAAAAAAAATAAAAATAAAAAATTCGGCCTTCTGCTCACCTATACCATACTGATCTGCAAAATACCTATATAGATCTTAAATTTGGCCTATACTATACAGATTTGCTCACCTACACTGATCTGCTATAATCTCAATTATGGGGTTAAACCTTATTGCCGTGTCTTAAAATTTTTTGTAAAAATTTTTGAATATATAAATTTACTAAATTCATCATAATACGTTAGGGTTACGCCTCGATTAATAAATCAAAACATAATCAATGTAACATTTTTTTTATGAACCTATATTTAAATATCAAACTAAATTACATTTTTTGATACAAGTATCTAACGAAAGTGCATATAATATTTTTTTAATTTGAAGCTCTTGGTTAGCTCTACATGATAATAAAGTTATTTTTAAATAATTTTGTAAAATTGTAAGCATTGATTATGCAGGATACACTGCGAAGTCAAAGTGCATATTACAGTCGGGTTTGAAAAATCATACAACACGTGCTTGCTATAATACAATTACAGATATATCGAACGCAATTGGAAATATTTCATCATCATCAATTTTTTTTTGTTTTGTCTGTATTTTTCAGTACATATTTCAAGAATGGATCTCCGCTATTCAGTGCTATATTCTTTGACAAGTTCAGATTTTTTTTATCTTTAAATCATTCTTAATATCATATTATTTATATTATTTATAATATATAAACTTTAAATCAATAATATATATGATAAAAATAATTAAATTAATTTTTATTTGGTATTATTTTTGTATTAGAGACATTTGTGTTAGAATGTTTAAATTTTATTCACATTTTATTTTTTTAAAAATTTATAATTATTGTTTTAGTGTATAAATTGTAAATAAATTGATATTGAATAAAATTTATAAAATCAATTCAATGCCTTACATATAATTTTATTAGAGGTAAAATATATATTAATATTAAAATTTTGATTAAAATATTGATTTAAAGAAATTCATATTATAAAAAATCTGCATTTATGAATATGTCTGATAAAGCTCTTTTTCATAATAGAAAAAAAAACAATTCAATTAGTTGTCAAAGAATTTAATAAGATTGTAAATCCATTTTCAAACACATGCTAAGTATAATTTGGCATGGTTATGGTTGAAAGTATTTCCAAATTTCACAGCACATCCTTTCAATACTAGTTAGAACTTTCAATCATAATCATCTCATGATATCATAAAAATTTTAAATTTAAAATAATTAACTATATTTGTGAAGAAATAAATATTAACTGAAGTTTTAATATTAATGGGTTTAGTATTGAAGTAATTTGAGCAGAATACAACTTGGGCAAAATAATTTTGGAAAATTATAGCAAAAAAAATTGGTAGAACCTTGCTTAATTTGATATAAAATTGGGCAAAATTAAAATGTTATTCACCATAAGTGCACTTATTATGTTATATAAAAAAAAAATTTATCTTAAAGTTGCAACCTAACCTAAATTTTTAATATGAGGTATTTCTGACCACTGGCATAAGTAATAATAATAATTTTTTGCAAAAAGGAATACTAAGATTTTAAATAAAAACAATATCAATACAAATACAAAATCATATATGGCACAATTTTTTAAGAAAAATTGAATAATTCTTAGTTCAGATTTTAAGAGACATAAAAATGAAATATTTAGGTTTTTTATGATAACTATTCAATTTTAACAGGAATTCTATATGAATATCAAATGATTTTAATATTTTTTCCTTAACAATATGCACGAAACACAATTTTCTTAATTTAATTCATGCACAATTTCATTAATATTTTTTCCTTAACAATAAATATAATTTTCTCAATTCCTCAATTCAATTCACCCACAATTTCATTACTTGTATATCAAAACATTCCTTTAGAGCATGAATTGGACATTCAATTTGTTCATTATAACAAAGATATGTATTTAAAACATTCCTTTAGAGCATGAATCGGACATTCAATTTGTTCATTATAACAAAGATATGTATTTAAAACAATGTGACAGTCAAATCTTACACGTGATGAGCAATTCGATAATTCCTTCGTAGATGGAGTTGATATTGATATAAGCAGGTACAATACATGAATACACTAGAATAAATTTGTTATTTTACACCACTGAAGAAAAATGCTGAATTGATTTTATTTTTGATCATAGCACAACGCTGTCACATGCTGAGTTTAGACGTAGAATGCACATTCAATCAGGTATTTCACAGATTAGTATGGTATAGGTGAGCAGATCCGTATAGTATAGGCTGAATTTTTAAATCTATACTATATACTAATCCGGTGTAATATATATTAGCATTAGGGTTAGGGTTAGGGTTAGGAATTATAGCTGATTGGTATGGTATAGATTTAAAAATTTGGCCTATACTATACGGATCTGCTCACCTATACCATACTGATCTGCTATAATCTCCATTCAATCAGAGCAAAAACGACGTAATAAAATCAATGATGCTTTTGCGAAACTCTGTAAACAGCTCCTGAACATTTATACAGGTCACAAGATGAGCAAAGTAGTTTTACTTCAGAAAGGTGATCACAGTTTTTATATTATTGGTACTATCTAACAATGAAACATTTGCAGAACTTACTCATTGTCAATTTTTGTAAAGCTGTTTCGCAATTGAGAATTCTTTAAGAAAAGAGAATATGCTTTTCAATGAAATCAATTGTTTAAATCAAAATTGTGTATATTTGAGAGCAGAATTGGAAAAGGAGAAAAGGTAAAAATATTGTTTTTATATTATTTTTTTAGCTGTCATTCATATTTACTTAATTTATTTGTTTATTTTATTTTAATTCCTAATAGGATGAGTGCATTGTGTAGTTGGATCATGAACACTTCACATTCTTTGTTTGTTTTCGTGAATTTTGTAAATTCCTACAACTATTATTTTTATCGAAAGCTCTTTACAAAAATACTAACTGACTTCTTTTGATTTTAATGAGTTAATTTAATTTATTATTCAATATTAATTGACTTAAGGGTAGAGGGTATGTAGATCATTTCTATTAATAAACTAGTTACTATAAATTTTATATTTAATAATAAAGAAAATTTTTATTAAGTAACCATATTAAATTTTTAAATAAAATTGTAGAAGAGGTTTTTCTGATTCTAAGGCCGCTCCAATTTAAATCTATGTTTAACATAACCCCCCCCCCCC
>QKWP01002634.1:0-33415 GCA_003550325.1 Gigaspora rosea | reverse complement strand
TTTTTTTTTTTTTTTTTTTTTTTTAGCGGGAGTTTCGTCATTTTGAATTTGGGTTTCATCTTTCGTCAGCAGAATTTGAGGTTTTGTCTTTCGTCAGAGGTTTCGTCATTTTGGGGCTTAGGTTTCGTCTTTCGTCATCAAGCAAAAAAGGTTTCGTCTAACAACTATAGTCCAAGTCCATGATGTCTCTGGGATCTAAATAAGCCAAAAATCGTTGTTTAGTTAAAATTAGTGATTAAGATTATTATATTAAAATATGAGTAAAACTATATGTCACCGGCGGTGACAGTCCCGTGCCAATAAGAATACTGATCGTGTAACATTGGGGTGCGCGGTATACTATGTAAATCAAAACTATATGTGGTCATATAATAAAATTTATTAATAAATATTTTTTCAGATTGTGATCGATAGGTAATAATTTTATAATAATTAATACAAATTTTTAAATAGATGTACAGCCTTAACGGTTCGATAATTTTGGATAAATTTTCACAAAGACTAGCATTACATCTCTACGAACAAGGCTATAGATCATTTCATTTATTTAAGCATGAAAAAACTGTAATATGCCACGTATTTTTTTTTGGAGTAAATTTTTCGTTTTTAAAGAAGTGGCTCTATAACTTTGTTTGTAGGGACGTAATACTTGTCTTTACGAAGTTTTGTTCAAAACTATCGATCCATTAGGGCTGTACATCTGTTTAAATATTTGTATTAATTATTATAAAATTATTATCTATCGATCGCTATCTGAAAAAAATTATATGATACCACATATAGTTTTGATTTACATAGTGTACCGCGCACCCCAGTGTAACATGTAAACCTCTAGCACTATCCTAACTATACCCTAACCCTAACGATAAGGGGAGTGTCACCACCAATGACAAGCACATTTTTTCTTAAAATAATTCTTATGTAATGTATATATAGGAAAAGAGACCAAATTAACAATTTTTCTAAAGAAATTTTTTACATAAAAATCAATTTAGAATAAAATCAGATCATTTTCTACTTAAAACACTAAGTAGTTGTATTAATAAAATTCTTCAACCCTTTAAAGTTTGCATTTCTCATGATTTATTATAAGATTTATAAATAAGAATTGAAGATCTTTTTTTCAATTGGTCCCTTTTCACAGCACCTAGCCAATATATAAATATATAGTGGCTGTTACTAATTATGAACAAAGTAAATATTGAAACTTTTTTACTTACTAATACCACTGTGAAGTGTTGGTCCAATTCCGATATCAGACCTATAGTAAAACATAGTAAAATATAAGTTGAAAAATTAAAATCAAAAATAGTGCAATACAGTAAATAAACGAGGCAAATCATACCGAAGCCCTTTTACGTGATTTAGGAGAATGCTTATCTGTCTACAAAGATCTGATTTTTCTTTCGTAAGAAGGTTTACCTGTCCGCGAAGCAGCCGCCGATCCTTGCCGATCCTATAATAAACAAATTAAAATCAAAAATAGTGCAATAAATAAAGGATAGTAGTTGGCGGCCCCGATCATCGGGCCGATCGGACCAAAACTTAAGCTCGGAAAAATACCCAATTTATTAACCAATCTTTTATCGTTATTTTAAGTTTTGGTCGATTGGCCCGATGATCACGGGACTAAAGATGCCTGACGAATGACGTCATTGACGAATTCTTTTCTGACGAAACCCATGACGAAACCCGTGATGATTAATGAGACATAAGAAGTTATTCTTTTTATAATGGAAACAAATTAATCTATGCGAGGTTAATATTTTTGCTTGCACTATCATGAAAAATCTAGATTCAAACTCAAGTTATCTTTTTTTCTTGCGTTATGTATTTTATTTTTCCCCGTTTCAAAGTATACCAATACTAACATCACTGCCAACATTCACAGAGAAATTCACGGAAAATCTTTCCAACAATTATCTTGAACTTCTTGAAAATGAAGATTTTGGTGCAATTATTTTAGTAGGTGAATATCCGAAGAAAGAATTTAAGGCACACTCGACTACAGTATTTTGAAATACAGATCTTTATACTTTCGTAAGGAGTTAACGACTAAAGACCTAGTGATCCTAGTAACATTACAAGAATCATTTTGAGTTCATGTATTTCCATTCAAACTTTTGAAATTATCATTAAGTAAGTTACAATTTTTCATGAGATTAAAGTATGTAAAATTATTAGAAAGGAGTTTAATTATGACAATAATAATTTGACATTAAGGTCATTAAGGTATATCTATGGAGGTGTATTTTTTTTCCAAGGCCTTGATTCATCTACTTTTGACATTATGTTAATTGCTTGTGAACTTCAACTTGAAGATTTAGCAAAGTGTATTATTGAGTCTTATTTTAATTGATCGAATTTATAAAACAAGCTTTCAAAATAATAAACTCCAAAAATTACAAAATTGGTGCAATGATATCGTAGCGAAACATCCAATCGTTAACTTTGGCTCATAGGATTTTATATCAACTCAAGAAAATGCGCTTATTTCGATTATCGAACGAAATGATCTACAAATGAAAGTGATCCGAGATTACCTGATGATATTGAAAATTGGACTCGTGATGATTTTCGAGCAATGAAAGTTACTTTACAAATTATCTATCTCATATTCGTTATTTTTATATTTCTGAATATGATGTAGCCAAAATTTACGCCCATATAAAAGAATTCTTGAGAAAATCTTTGGAAAGATTTATCTAATATGCTATTGTCTACGGATTACCAAATTTCCTCACTAATTAGACCACCTCGTAATATTTTAGAGCCATCTTTGCCAGCAAGACCACAAGGAGAAGACTATTGCACATGGCGCAACAAATAATCCATACGATATTTAAAAATAATTACTTGTAAAAGCAAAAAAAAGGTTAATTGTCAATTCTTTTAAAATTCATGTGATAATAAACAAATCAAATACTGTTGTGGCCATGAACGTTAAGTATTTAATTTTTTACTCTGAAATTAATGTGTTGCTTGAAATTTTAAATTTCTGCTTATAAAATATCAGATGATATACCGTATTCCTCCGAAAATAAGCACCACCCGAAAATAAGCACCCCTGGCCTACATTACGTCAATTTTAGCCCGAATTATGACAACCTTGGCTAACATTATGTGCAAAAAAAGGGTGCTTATTTTCGGAGGAATACGGTAAATATTGAATTTCACCCAAAAACTTTCAGTATTCCATTATATTTCGACTAATTGCAATTATTGAAAGAATATTTGATTGTTCAAATAAATATAATAAATATTAAAATAATAATAAAAAATTTTGTTCTTTTCCAAATTTATAATGTGGTATTGTGGCAGTTGTGAAATTTTTTTTTACCAGAAACTGCCTTTAAAAGAATCAAAGAAAATTTAATAAATACTTTCCCGTGCCATAACTCTACATCCAAATGTTATTACGAAAGGTAAAATAATAATCAAAGTAAGCAAAAATATTTATCGCGAATGATAACTAAAGTTGTTACACAGGCGTTACACATCCAAGCCCTAAATTATGTATTTCTAAGTTGTATGTAGAGATGTGAAAAGTTGACTCAACTCCAAAAACCAAGTCTTTATTAAAATTTGGTCCCAAGTATGCATGAATACATTTTTATCTTTATACTATCTAAATCTACTCGATGCACGTGCAGATTCGAAAGGCTAAGCTCGATTTTTGGAGTCGAGTCGGACCGGACCGGACCGGGCTTTTCACATTCCTATTTGGGTTGTGGACTAGGAAAACCCGCCTTTGACACTTTTTCAACAATTTTGAGATTTTTGATTCAAATGAAAGTGCTGGTTTTTATCTATACGTATGTTACTTTTACCCCATGTTGATATAATAAATTATCGTGATTTTTTAACTTGAATGTAAACCAATTTTTTAACGATCGTGTTCTAAAAATAGATTTACAACCGACTCAATTAAATTAGATTGGTTAATCAGTGGTTCATAATCACATGACATTGTTTATTCAGTAATTGATATCTAAAAATAAATAAAAAATTCAGGGGTAAAATTTAGGTAACACAAACTATAATCGCTATTTTCTCAAAATGGAAACCCCCCTTCAGAGGCGGGTTTTCCTAGTCCACAACCCATTTGTACGTACTATTCCAGGAGAGACCATCCCAAATTAGGAAACGATTACCTGAGTCACCCGGTCATTACACAATTATAAAAAAATTTTTTTTATATGTTTTATATAATACTATTAGTTCCGATTTAAATATCCGGTGAATCAACTTGAATCAAACTATTTTATTAAAGTATGATATGAAAGCCACAAGTTTGTATACTAATTTGATCACATTTATAATGCGAATAAGCCACGATGACCTCACGAAAAGGTATTATAAACTGTATAAAAAAACTTTAATAAATTGTGTAATGATCATCCCAACTATTTCCTAATTTGGGAAGGTCTCCCCTGGAACGTACTATATCATTGCTAGAGGATGACAAAAATCATGATTTAAATCAAATTTTGTGATTTTAAAAAATATTGACCTTTATTGCGTAATCCAATTATTATATTCAAATTCTGACTTTGGATGCGACTTTCAAATTCACAGAATCTCCAGTTAACCATAGTGCAATAATAAATGATTTAAAACTGATTCCGTGAGAAAATTTTTGTTCAAGTAACCTTTTTTGCTGTGCATGATTATGCAGAAAAATACATGATATGGTTCAGTGTAACAAAAGCACCATTGTGTCAAATTTTGTCTTTGTACTTTTTCCTTTGTCCTTTCTTACGTTATGTATTATATTTTATCTATAGCGTTAGTATTATTTTTTGTCGGATTTCAAAGGTTATCACTCACAGTGGTAATTTTTTTTATAATATCGAGGTTCGCTTTTCGAAAATCACCACCACAACCACAACTACCACCACCACCACCATCATCACCAACAATATTCACAGATGAATTCTCGGGAAATCTTTTCAACAATTTTATTGAACTTCTTGAAAATGAAAAAGATTTTGATGTGATCATTGTGGTGGGAGAATATCAGAAGAAAGAATTTAAGGCACATTCTATTGTTTTGAAATATAGATCTTTATATTTTCGTAAAGAATTAACAAATAAAGATTTTAGTAGTATTCCAAGAATTATTTTGAATCCACGTATTTCTATTCAACATTTTGAAATTATCAGAAAGTAAGTTACAATTTTTATATAAGATTAAAATTTGTAAAATGATTAAAACGATTAGAAAGGAACTTAATTATGATTATAATATTTGTCATTAAAGATATATTTATGTGGGAGTATTATCTTTCGAAGATCTCGATGATTTATCTACTTTTGATATTATGTTAGCTGCTTGTTTACTTCAACTTGAAGATTTGGCAAAGCATATCGAGACCTATTTAATTGAAAATAAAAGTCATTGGTTAAATAGAAATTTTGTTACTCGAGTTTATAGAACAATCTTTCAAAATGAATTTAATAAACTTCAAAAATTACAAAAATGGTGTAACGATATCGTAGCGAAATATCCAAGTGTTATCTTTGGTTCAGAATATTTTGCATTAATTCCAGAAAATGCACTTGCTTCGATTCTTGAACGTGATGATTTAAAAATGGAAGAAATAGAAGTTTGGAATTCGATGATTAAATGGGGAATTTCAAATAATCAAGGATTACCTAATGAACTTAAAAATTGGACACATGAAAATTTTCAGACCTTGAAAGATACTTTACAACATTGTCTACCTCATATTCGTTATTTTCACATTTCTGGAGATGATGTAGTCAAAAATATACGCCCTTATAAAAGAATTCTTGATAAAGACCTTTGGAAAGATTTATCTAATAGATTAATGTCTCCGAATTGCCCAATTTCCTCAATAATCAAGCCACCTCGTAATTTTTCAAAGAAGAAGAACCGTTTAATAAGAAAGAAAACTATTGATAAATAATCCACACGAATTCTTTGTAAAAACAATAAAATTTCATTATCGTACGGGTCTTATGTAACAACCCATGCTTTTTTTGAAAGCTTATTCGCATGGGTATATATGAAAATATATTTTCATAAAAGATAAAACTGAATTTAGCTTAAATAAAGACTAATATTTTAGTCAGATGGCTTTAAAATTCTCGTAGTTGGTAGTTTTTAAAATTCTTATAGCAGAACGAAAACTATATTTTGTTAGATTATTTTTAAAATCTCATATTATATTTCAGTCGAATATTTTTAAAATTTTCATAGCTTTTGAAAACTTTATTTAGTTAGGTTATTTTAAAATTTTTATAGTTGGGAAAAGATTATATTATATTGGCGAACGATTTTTTAAGTTTTTATAACCGGGCGATGACTATATTATTTTTAAAACATTCATAGTACATGTACATTGGGTAACTTTTAAAATTCTCATAACCAGGAGGAGATTTTTAAAATTTTTAGTTGTTGGGCGAAGAATTAAAGGGGTCGGGAAACATTTTTAAAGTTTTTATAATCTTGAATTCAAATTCGAAACTTTTTTTATTTCATGTAAGTTACCTAAAAGGTTCAAAAAAGAAATAAATCTATTTATTTAAAATAGTTCATCGAATTGGTTCTACATTTTAAAAACCTTATTTTTTTTTTTATCGAAACTACAAGTTGTTTTAAAGTTTTTTTTTCATGTTTGAACAAATAAAAACATTGGGCTTCAAGATCGTCACTAGTAAAGTTGCTGCTCGATATTTAAAAAGAGAAAAAATAAAGTTTGGATAATTAAGAGAAAATTTTACAAACAAGTGAAAAAACTGTAAATAGTAATATAAAAAGTTTAAGAGTGACACATGGGTTGTTACATCAGATAGAAATATATGATATTTCGGTTTATATTAGTAAACTTTAAATTGTTACAACTTTTTTAGAACGGGCTAAAACAAAAAAATCTGCATTTCATAATTGTTTTTATCCTAACAAACCCAAAAGAGAAATTTTTAGTATTTTAAGAAAGCTGTAATTAAAACATGTAGGATTTTAGGAATTTGGCGTTTATATATATAAATTCTTAAATAATTTCTTTTTTTTTTATTATAATTTTTTGGCGCTTTTATTAAAAGGTGGGATAAAAACATTTGTGTGGTTTAGTTTTTTTTTTTTTTTTTTTCCGCAAGATTTCCAAAATCCGAAATATTTCGCCAATAAGGAAATTTCGCCGGATCAAAATAATTACATTATTTATTGTGCGTCATAAAAGATTAACTATGGTAAAAACTTAAGTACAAAATAAAACTCATATTTATAGAATAAAACATACTGAACCCTTATCTTTAAATGTCTAGAGAATAAACATATTTGGCGACAGTACATGAATGATAATAAAAATTATTCCGTGTGAATATTCTTGGTGGTGGTGTAGTTGGAGTAATATCTTGGGTTTCTGAAATGGAGGTTTGATTCTCGCCATAACATTGGTATAGCAATTTAATCCATTGTCGGTTCATTAGTTGACAAGAATATGTTATTAAGAATAGATTACACAAAGTCGGTAAAATTATCCTTCATTATTAACTTTAACTTTAGGTTTAGAGTTAAGTGTTCCCGTTAAATGTCGAAGTCGAGTTGTTCAATGTCTCTCATGGGATAGTCCTTAAGTTTTTATGGAGGTAAAGTGGTATTGTTTCCTATAGCCTCCCTTATTAATGCTTCGACCCCGTCAAACTACGGTTAGGTTCCAAATAAATGATCGAATCACAAGAATAAGGATCTAAAATCCTCAAAGTAGTCGAAGATTTCGTAAAGCCATTCGATTGGCAATGCGATCATTTTTAATTTTTTGAGCAATTTATAATAAAAGGATTGTTACAAGATTTGAAAAAGATTAACGTCTAACACGTAAGTTTTTATAACAAAAGTCCCTAAAAACATCTCCAAACCTACTGCGTATTCATATGCTAATGATAATCTCTTAAGGCCTTAGATCGTAGTATAGATGCAGATTTATTTACGCCACTAATTACGTAACTAAGTGATGTCATAAGTCAGCATCTATAATATCGAATACTTTATATTAGAAAGTTCTAACTTTGAAGGTTGTTTAAAACAAATTCCATGTAATCAATGATTGGCAAATCAACTATAGAGATCGACACGGATCCGAATTGCCCTCGTAAAAATTAAAGCAAAATCATTAATATTATTAAATTAGTAAGAACTTATAAAAAAAAAAAAGGGATTAAAAGAACTTGCAAAAAAAATTTTTTTCATTAAATTTTGAAATTGCTAATCAATTTAACGTCTTTCAAACAATGTAAACAAATTAGTCCATATTAGGTTAATTTTTTTCTGCAATATCTTTAATTTTTCTTGACAAATTTGCCCGACAATGCCCGAAGATACTTTATCTCTCGGAAGACTTCCCGAATAAAAAATTATGAAATTATTCATAAAAATAATAAATAATTTTTGATTTTATGCTTTTAATTGTTAATAGCAATATATAATAATAATTTATCACATCCGCGATTTATTGCCACTAGCGTGCATACCGTATTTACGCGTAATAACGTGCATG
Organism: Gigaspora rosea; assembly: GCA_003550325.1. Lineage (NCBI taxonomy): Eukaryota > Fungi > Glomeromycota > Glomeromycetes > Diversisporales > Gigasporaceae > Gigaspora > Gigaspora rosea. The sequence goes on along the minus strand of QKWP01002634.1, from coordinate 24,890 downwards.
AGTATTATTTTGAAATAGTGCATGAACATTATTTGAATAGTCTTTTTTTTTGAAAATTTTCAACCTATTTTAAAAAGTTATGATGGGAAGATATCTCGATGCTCACCTTGATTAATTTCGAGGATTATATCATATATATATATATAGATCTGTAGAGTTATAATCGATTTATTCAAGTGAGTATCGAGATATCTTAGGTACTTATTTTATCTGAAATCGGACGTCGATTCATTATGAAACCCCTCAATGATTAATTTGAAGAAAATAAAAACACCACTTTTCAGTTATTTTTACTCTGCTTATTTTTTTTTTTAAATTATTTTTTACTCCACTTGGTTTTTTAAAAAAGCTATTTTTACTCCACTTGTTGTTTCCCTTGCGGGTTTTTTTTCTATTTTGAAGCGCATTCCCTTTCTATAGTATTTATTCAAATTCAAAAAACTATTCATATCATACATGTGTTTTACAATTCAAATCATGGTAACACATCAATCTTCTTAATTAATTACACGAAATAATGAGAAAATATTGGCTTCAAAAGTTTGGACGATAATTTTAAATAAATGTTAAAGATATATAGCTAATAAAATAAGTACCGTAAACGTGCATATACAAGATCCCTGAAATAGTAGACCCATCATAAATTAGACACGGAACCACGAATATTTTATTAATTAAATGCGGTTTATTATAAGTACAAAGTGTATATGCACTTTAAATTTTTTTCACGATATAACCTTTCGGCGTGTACTAAACCCATTTACAGTATGTGTTGCAAAATTTATAAACTTTTCATATAGCCTACCTTAAGCCTTATTTTAATACAAAGAAAATAATAATAATAATAATACGCTTTTATAACTTAAAAGGGGCTCACTTGAAGATTTTGACAAAGAATTTCAATTTCGTTTACATTTTTGGAAAATTATTTTGATAATGATTAAATTTTAAATCCTCTTGTTAAGTGGGATTTGAATTCTTTAACATCTTGTATTGATTTATTTGTCGTCTTTTTATTGTAGTGATCTGAATAAGAATCAGCAAATTTAAAAAAATTTTGTTACAGAATCTATTATCCATACTAATTCATTCAAATAATTAAAAACAAAATGTTATATCGGCATCGCTATAATCAGTCGTAATTAATTCAATACAAAGGTCAATCACAATCACCTACATACTTGCCATGATCCAAAATTAATATTATTATCTGTAAATAGCTGTTACTTCCTCACAAGTAACACATAAATTATTTATTATTATATATTCACTTTGATAAACTGTGAAGAATTAGCATTTGCCTTTAGTTTGATAGCGATTCCGTTATTTGGATTAAACCAAGATTCAATATTATAATCTCAAATACACCGTCCAACTAAATAGTTCGATGGAAAATAAGGTATTAAAAATTCAAAAATCAATATGTTCAACTTGTTCAGAATATCACAAGATAAAAAATTATATAGTTAAGATTTAGGCGCATATTATTTGAGTGGTATGTTACTATACATATGTATATACAAAATTTCTTGATTTGAATAAACAAAAGCCATTCTTGCAACTGTATTTACCAAAACGACTACATTTAGCATCCTAGTGGAAATCTTCAGCGCATAAAAAAAATTTGGCAAATTCCTGTTATTACATACAGTATATTATTTTTCACCAGACATGCTGAATATTAATGATGATTAAAATATTATGCATACTTCGTCTCTCACAGTAATTCCTTCTACAGGCCATTTACATTACATAAAATGATAATTTTCTAATAATATATACCTGCAACCAATTAAAATGCTAACTCTAACTCTGTAATGTCGGATAAGTGGCCTGTAGGGAAAATAACTGTTGGATAAATGAGTGACTACCGCTTAAATGGTGCGATGTTATCTATGTAAATTATTTTATTTAAAAATTGACTAATAATGTAGTTTGAACAAAAAATATAGTTTTTCTACATTGATTAAATATTTTTTTTGGTAATTTCTAAAACTAAATAACATAGTGATTAATTAATTGTTCATCACAAAATTACCATCTTACTATCATTACAACCTTCATCATCACTATCTTCATTATCATTATTGTCATTACCACCTTCACTATCACCATTATCATAATCACCATTATTAGCACTATAATAACGACCATCATGATCATCATTGCTATATGACCCATATCTTACTCTTTTAGCCTGGGGTGTGTTAGATAGATGAATGGAATCTTTTGATTTTCCATCTATACGAAGAGCTTCGGCAAGGTCCTGCACAAATGCTTGGTCCACCAAATCCTTTATAATTAGACCGTCTTTACAAATTACTTTGAAATTATAAATAAACATATCAGAAAGTATCCTGCTCCAAACCTGGATTTTGAAATGACTTTCTGATGAGCCGCTTTCCAGTACAAGGTGTGCATTAAATCTTTTATCTTTGAATTTGGCTAAGCGAGAGGCTTCTAATTCCTTTCTTTGTATCCACACCTTATCTCCAATTTCAAATATCTCTATTTGAGTATTGGTATCAAAACGGACTTTTTGTTTCTGTTGTGACCATTCAGTAAAGTATAAAAGCACAGACATAACCACAAAGGATGTAGTATATGTGTCTATCGTATAGTCCTTTTGTATATCTGTATATCCAACCCTTCATTCATAGAATTAATGTAAATATACCCGTAGAGTACTTTTTTGTACCCATTATTTTGATCGTACGTACGATATTACATACAAAAACAGTAATACCGATATTGTTTATGTCAGGTAGGGTTAGGGTGAGAACTATGTTAGGGTTTGGGTTTAGTCAGTTATATAGTAAAATCGCGAAATGATTTTGAACGGTTTGTTTTGAATTTATTTGAATTTTCCTGATTGTGTAACGTTACGCCTGATCTTGAAAACAAGCTCCTGGAGAGGAAATAGCCAATCGGAGAGTGCAAATTTTGACTATTCCGGATCAGCCCGACGAAGAATTCGAACACGCGTAAAAGAAGAAAAAAGCGAAAATACGCAAAAACTAATGTTTAAATCGATCTTGGTGCACTAATTAAAAATGACGGGACTTATATCAAGCATCACTCTAACCCTATAGCCTCTAACGTTAAGGCCCTAACCCTAAATTTTTATCTCGCGCACTTAGTTTATTTACAAAATCGGATTCCCTTTTTTGGTTTGTGTTACCCGCGCAAATAAGTAAAATGCGCATTGCGTGGGTGACCTGTTATGACTTGGTCATGTGCCAGCACTGCCTTCGGGTAGGGTGTCCAGGATTATGATGCGAGGATGGCCAAATTATGCATGCGACAAATTGTAAATTATGCAAATATGCAAGTTTTTAGCTTAAATATGCTGCATATTATGCGCTATACCACAAATTATAAAAAAAAATAAAACAAAAATTGCGCGAATACTCGGATATCTAATATTAGATTTTTTTTAAATATCTATTTAGGTTATGTTATCTTGTATATTAATTTACAGTACATTTGTATCTAGGCCGCTTAAAATTGATCAAAGAAATTATTAAAAGTGTCATGATTGGTCATTTTGTCCCATCTATCTAGAATTTGTAACCGGTTTTATTTTTCATATGCTAAACCGATCTAACTTTTTATTCTATTTTGAGCAATTTCATTGGCCAAAAACTAGTACACTCATATTATGCGAATTATTATGCGAAATGGCCCAAATTATGCAAATTTATGTGACGCATAATGCGTATGCGGTACAGGTCAAATTATGCGCATATTATGTCGCATCATAATCCTGGACACCCTACCTTCGGGTATATGTATATTAATTCTTTTTCAAAAATAATTTAGGCACACATGTATAGGTATATGTACCTTCGGGTATATGTATATTACCGGTAATTCTAATTATTTAATTAATACTTTGATTAACTGAAAACATGAATAAGTATTTCAAATCATACAATTGATTAAATGCCTTCTGTAACTAAATTGGATAAAATAAAATCAGTGAGATATATTAAATACCATAATAACTACTAAATAAACAAATAAAACTTAAATGCTATAATCACCAATAAAATTATCATAATGAATAAACTTAAACAATATATCAACCACTAAACTAACATAAATCACTTAATGAGATTTGATAGTAAATATTAATAGCTAAAAATCGATATTTTAAATATTCTAAAATCACCGAATTATTACTGTTTGCAAAATGACGTTTCTTTGATCAAATTCGCAGCTTACCTATACAATCACTGATTATTGTCCGATCGCACAATTATACAAAAAAAAACTTTTTTTTAAACAGTAAGCATAGCCATGGCCAACGAAAAAATATATAAAAATATATTTACATTAAATCTTTGACCAAAACCTGCACAATTACAATGTCAAAAAATTTCCTGGTAATGATTTAATTAAGGGATTTGCACATATGAAAAAATATAGTTTTCACTTCTAAGCTAACATTTGTATCTTACAATATATAATAATTTGTATTCTTTATTATAACAAAATATTTTTGTTATATTTCATATTTTTATAATAGCTATCATATATTTTTTGAAAATGGACTATCGACGACGAATTCAAACTCAAAATTTGATTGGTTGGCATTCACGTTATTCTTTACATAAATTCAATGCTAAGATTATAAAGCCAAATATAATGGTTATACATTTAAAATTTAAATATTTTCATCTACATATTTTAATATTTTATTGAATATAGATTAAATTGCCATAAACAATTTAAAAGGCCTAAACTGAATTCGCTTTCAAGACACGTTCGAACCCAATTATTGCTTAGAGGTTTTTTTTGTTTACATATTTTAATATAGTCTTAGTCTCTTGATAATGACTAAATGATATTTAAATTTCATTTATAAAATGTAAAGGTTAATTTTCACTTTATTCTTATTTCCTACTAGATATTTTTTAATGATTGATTATAAAATATTGGCGATTTGGATTTTGATTAGGCGAGACCAATTTAATTCGGTGGTTTACGTTACATTCCTTTCTCAAGGGGGGGGGAGGGGACGGAACATATATAATAAATTTTTAAACTTTTTTTTCTCGATCGGAAATTATCGGACACCCCTCGCTCGTCTTTTACGTTCGTTCATTTTCTTTTCGGAAAGTTTCGGAACCTTGCAATTTTTAATCTTAATTCCACCCGGCATTAAATTTTTCGCCCTAAATTAGCTAAATTAGCATGTATCTCAAAAAATATTTACTAATAGAAAGGGTAATGTAAACTACCGAATCGAATTGGCCTCGCCTAACTGAGATATGAATAACGTTAGTACATCTAAAGTAGCGCAAGACTCAAATTTCGACTTAATGCATGCATGAGGATGGGGCTTGACTTAAGTCAGGCATTACTTTAAATAGGGGGCTACTTTAGATGCAACAGTACTCTTTGTACTTTTGTACTCGATCTCATTAACCCTGCCCAACACTCCGATTCCCGTGATTACCTGATCGATCGCATGATCACGTGAGTCACTCGAGTTATATTTTCGTTTCACCTTTGCTGTTTTCAAATCATTATATATCTCGTCATTTATTTATACCCATTTTACTAAGTGCAAGGGCTCTTCAGAAACTACGCCACACATAGTAAGGTTTGTAACCGTAACTCGTGATAGAACTATAAGAATTCCAACGTGAACTACCTAATTTAACCCTAACCATATTATTAGAATAACGAGCAAACTTTGTATGAGAATTTTTATAATAATTTATGATAGAAATCAAAATAATTTCGATGCAAACTCAACCTTAAAACGTATTATGTGTCGAATAGGTTTGTACCAGAATTTTTTTATAGAAACCATGATAAAAATCATGATAATTCCAACACAACTAACTCTCTTTTCATTGTTACCGAAATGGCACACAAGTCTTGTATTTTATATATTCGATAAAACTTGGCTTAAGTACAGTACCTCATCAATGGATCCAATAAAAGAATTTGATTGGTTTGTCTGATCAAATGACCAATCAGATTCTTTGTCGAATTTATTAAGTGATTTCTATAAGTAAGGGGGAGTAACGTAAACCACCGAATTAAATTGGTCTGGCCTTATATAAACTAATTAGTTTGTTACTATTTTTTACATTTATGTTAAAGTTTCTGATATCATAGGTATTTTTAGTTCTATTAAAATTTAATAATCTTCTCGTCATTTTTTAAAAACTTCAGAGTTCTTCCACTGACCATTTTGCCGAATCTTTATTCCAACATTGTTTTATCAGGTTCACATAACATTCCCTATAAAAAATGGTTGCTCTAAGTCAGGAATTGTTCGGAATGGAATTGACTTTTCGAACAGGTGTTTATGTTTCTACTGTTTGTACGGATATAAAAATAGAAAAATTTTAATTAAAAATTATCGTATAAAAAACGTATAAAAAATGTATAAAAACGTATAAAAACATATACATCCAATACAGGGGTATGCAAAATGGCTACCACCACACCAAATTTAATAATTTTTTTTAAAAAAATTATTTTAAAATAATTTTCTTTATGAGATTAAAATAAATAATGCCTAACTATTTTAGAATATATAAAAATATAATTTTTTAAAAATTTTAATCCTTTTATAAAATATACTATTTTTAGTACAAATTTAAATCAAATCCATTAATTTAAAATTTTCTAGTTAAATTAAAATTAGTAATACATATCAATAAAAATTTTTTAATCAATTAGTTGGTTAATCACGCATTTTTATATAATCAATTAATTTTTTTTAACAAATTAATTTATATCAACAATATCAATTTCATCAATAGGGAATACTGAGGTTTACTAATTTCTGTGTAATCTCTCGCATGTTGATGAGCTTTGAAGTATACATATGTTGTGGATGATTTTGTTTGATCGGCTCTGGCTTATTCATTTCAGATTCCAAGAATTGTTTCTTGATTTCTGTTTCAATTGGGCTTTCAATTTTTTTAATCCAATCCTCAATTTCATTCTTAATTTTATTTGCAGTAGGTCTTTTTTGAAAATCAGAATCCATGCATCGCTCAGCTAATTTTATATAATAATCAGGTGTCCCTAATGCACATTTCGGCCGTTCTCCACAGCAAATCCTTAATGAAAGTTTAATATCAAATGGTTCACCATCAAATGGTCTTTTTCCAGTAATTTCTGTCATGATGACACCAAAACTATAGATACCTGATGCTTGTGTAATCGGTTTTCCCTGTAAAACTTCTGGTGCAACATATGGCATAACACCATAAATTTCATCTTGTCCTTTGTTTGCTGATATTGTTAGTCCTAAATCAGCAATATATGCATTATGCAAATTATCTTGTAAAATATTGCCACTATGAAGATCTCGATGAATAAACCCTTTAGTATGAATTGCTTCAATATTAAAAATGATGGAATTTAAAAGTTCAATTTTTTCTTCCCATTTCATTTTTGTAATAATGTTAAGATTATTAGATAAAGAACCATTATTAGCATATTCCAATACAAGTGCATATTTTTTAATGTCTTGATTTAGTGACAATCCATAGAGTTTTATAAATGATGCATTTTTGATACCAATATCGCAATATGCCTTCATCTAAATAAAATTTTTTTAGTAGATATAATTATCAAAATCATAAAAGATTTTTATGATTACCTCGTGTATATATTCTTGATTATGAATTAACTTGAGAGCTACATGTAGCCATCGGTGTTGATTTTTCCATCGAGCTTTATAAATTGTTGAAAACCCACCCTTTCCAATTTCTTCAACATCCTTAAATTCATCATAGGCAATTAATGACAAATTATAGTTATTTTTGATTTCACTTAGTCCTTTATCGTTTCCTAGTTCAGCAGATTCAAGATAATATTTGAATGTTTTATTTTCATCTTTTTCAATTCCAATTCCATGTTGATAACAATGACCAAGATAAAATAATCCATCAGATTTCCTAACTCTGCAGATTTTTGATAATAAATGAATGCATTGTTTTCATCTTTTTCGACTCCAATTCCATGTTGATAACAATAACCAAGGTTAAATAGACCATCAGCATTTCCTAACTCTGCAGATTTTTGATACATGTTGAAAAGTCTATCCGCAGATTTATCAGAGTAGTAATATTTGAATATTCGATTAGAATAAAATGTGTACATTTTATAAATAAATCATATATTTACTTTCTGGTAATTTAATATGTAAGTAAAAGAGTAGAAAAGTAATTTTAATAGAGACTTCTATCGACTATAAAATGAGTACATTTCATATAAGATGGTTCTAACAAGTCTAAAATGTTAAAATCCAACCACAGGGCCCAAGATCATTCAACTTTTGTATAATTTTAATAGTAATTTTTAGAATCACAAAGTAAATTTCTTAAACATTGAATAACTTTGATCCACTAGCCTATTTTGAATTATTTAACTACCAAAATGTTCATTTCAGTGAGATGATTCTAACAAGCCCAAAATTCCAAACACAGGATCCTAAGACTGAGGATCCTAAGACTGACAAAGATTTGTATTATTAGACAATAATTTAATTGGTTTTTATATATAAAATGAATTTGATTAATTAATAGTCTAATGATACAAATCTTTATTGATTTTGGGATCCTGTAAATAGGGATTTAATGAATTTGGGCTTGCTAGAATCGTCTCACTGAGATGAACATTTTAGTAATTAAATCATTTAAAAAAGACTAGTAATCAAAAATTATTCAATATTAAAGAAATTTACTTTGTAATTCTAAAATCACTACTAAAATTACACAAAAGTTGAATGATCTTGGGATCCTATGATTGGATTTCAATGATTTTGGGCTTATTAGAATTGTATCATTGAGACAAACATTTTGGTAATCACATTATTCAAAATGGACTAGTGGATCAAAAGTTATTATCAATTACAGAAATTGGGGCATATGCTTTGATTTTTGAATAAATTATATACTTACAAACTGAAAATTTAAATACATAAGTGAAAGAACAAAGAAGTAATATTTAATAGAGAATTCTATTGACGATAAAATGCATACATTGTTTTTTGGAATAAACTATATACTTACTACCTGGTAATTTAACACATAAGTGAAAGAACAAAGAAATAAAATTTAATAGAGAACTCTATTAATGATAAAAAGTGTANTTTGTGAAAACTTGCACCCATTTTTCTAAAAAAGTGTTCTTGAAAATTTAGAAATTTCTGGGAGTGTGTTCTTGAAAGTGTCGGAAGTCGTAGTTGGCATGTGCAATGGTTCGAAAAGTTTTGTTTTCTCGCAAAGTGCCAAATAAATTAAATTAATAAAAAAATTTTAAAAATAAACCAAAAAAACAAAAACAAAAACACGAAACGAAAAAAATAAATGAAACGAAACCTTGCAAGAACTTGCAAAAACTTGCAAAAACTTGTGAAAACTTGCGAAAACTTGTGCTCATTTCTTTAAAGAAGCATTCTTGAAAGTTTAGAAATTGCTAGAGGTTTGTTCTTGAAAGTGTCGGAAGTTGTAGTTGGTTTGCGCAAGTTTCGAAAAGTTGGGTGTTTTTCTTGTAAAGTGCCAAAATAATAAAAAAATTAAAATATAAATAAATAAAAAAAAATAGAAAAAAAACAAACGAAAACAAAAAAACGAATGAAACAAAAATAAAAAACAAAAAAGTAAAAAAAACAAAATAGAAGATATAATTATAAACAAAAGATCTAATCTGATCTTGTAGTACAGAATTTGAACATAATCAAACTATTATGAACTATTTCGAAATATTAGTCTAATGCGCGATCCAGGTTACAGATCTACTGATCTAGCTTGGTTTCCTAGTCCTAAAATATTTTGAAAGTGTTCGAAATATTTCGTAATATATTTCGAAATATTTCGAAATTACTTTCGTAATATTTCGAAAATTTGATATTTTGAATTATTTCGAAATATATTACGTAATATTTTGCTTATATTACAGTTCGTAAGATCTTACGTAAGATTACGCTATTATAAATTTGCTGATGTATAATTACCGCCTTGTAATTTAACATGTAAGTAAAAGAATAAAGAAGTAATATTTAATAGAGAATTCTATTGACGATAAAATGCGCACTTTGTTTTTTGAACAAACTATATACTTACGGACTGGTAATTTAACACGTAAGTGAAAGAACCAAGAAGTAATATTTAATAGAGAGTTTTATTAACAATAAAATGTGTACTTTATTTTTTGAATAAACTATATACTTACAACCTAGTAATTTAACATGCAAGTAAAAGAACAAGAAGTCAATATTTAATAGAGAATTTCTATTGACAATAAAATGTGTGCTTTGCTTTTGAATAAACTATATACTTACAAACTGGTAATTTAATACGTTAAGTGAAAGAACAAAGAAGTAATATTTAATAAAGAATTCTATTGACAATAAAATGTACACTTTGTTTTTTTTGAATAAACTATAATTACCATCTTGTAATTTAATATGTAAGTGAAAGAACAAAGAAGTAATATTTAATAAAGAATTCTATTGACGATAAAATGTGTACTTTGTTTTTTGAATACAGTACTTATATTCTAATTATTTAACAGGTAAGTGAAAGGAACAAAGAAGTAATTTTTAATAGAAATTCAATTGTCGATAAAATGTGTACTTTGTTTTTTGAATAAACCGTATACAGCACTTACCGGTACATCCTAGTTATTTAACAGGTAAATGAAAGGAACAAAGAAGTAATATTTAATAGAAAAATCTATTGACGATAAAATGATTATATTGTTTTTTGAATAAACTATATACTTACAAACTGGTAATTAACATGTAAGTGAAAGAACAAAGAAGTAAGTAATATTTAATGAGAATTCTATTGATGATAAACTGTGTATATTGCTTTTTGAATAAACTATATACTTACAAACTAGTAATTTAACATGTAAGTGAAAGAACAAAGAAGTGATATATAAATATAATATTATAATAATATTTTTATGATATAATTATTATATTATTATTTTAATATAAAATTTTTATTATATAATAATAATATAAATAATATATTTTTAATATATTACTAATAATATAATATTGTAAAAATATTATAAAAATATTTTAATTATATATTTTTTTAAATAATTAAATTTATTTAAAATTAATAATCAATAAAATATAAATATAATATTATAATAATATTTTTATTATATAATTAGATTAAATTTTATAAAACTTTAAAAAAACTTTAACTATATTTACTATTTATAAAAATTTACAAAAAAATTTTTTATATATAATTTTTTTTTAAAAATAAAATTGAGGTTAATTATTAATTATTGTTAAAATTTTATATTATTATAATAATAAAAAATTAATTTATTTAATCTACTAAATAGAAATTTAAATATATAAGAGATCGTTTAAAGTCAGTATCGCCATCAAAAACGTGACTATCGATCAATAAAAGACCATTGTTTAGCATAACACGATCAGGAAAATTCAAAGCAAATGTTCGTTTTTCAGAAATCGCTTATTTGCATAAAAGCCACCCTTTTGCCTCTAATTATAAAATTTCAGCACTTTAATGAATTTAAGAATTTTTGCACTATCACGTGCCAGACCAATTTCGGTGGCGATTCTGGGTAGTGTCCAGTACTACGATCTGGCATAATATTTGCATAAATTACCTTATTTCACATACAATTAGGGTTGTATTTGCGTAATCTTGTGTAGGTTTTTATAAACGGTTTCATGTAATTAGTAAAAAAAACCTAAACTCACGCAAAATTACGCAAAATTATATGAAAATGTAAGATTGTAATATGTAGTTTCCAACCCCAGAGCGGTCTGGAACGACCCGAGTGAATTGAATGTTGAATTATTCCTACCCGACTCCATTAACAATCCTAAGCTTGTATGTAGTGTGATTATAATTTCAATATTAATTCTGGGGCCCGTATAATTCGTATAATTACGATTTGTCACATACTTAATTTTGCAATTACTGAATCATAATTCTGGACACTAATACTGGAAAAACTTTATCACATTGTCTCATCACGTGAGCAAGTCATATTATGATCGAAAAGCAAACCAAAAATTTTAACCATATATTTATACATTTCCTTTTTTATTAGTCTACACAATGTTCTTTATACCATTAACCTTACGATTATATACAATACTTTTCCAGAATTAATTTCAACTTCGATATATATTGGATAGGATTATTGATTATGTACTGATTATGTACGGGTCTTTGTCACTAAAAAATAAAGTACATTCACCATTATAAAAAACCGTTTAATGAATAAAGCCGTATAAGCTGATAGCATTCCTATATTTATCGAATTATATAAGTAAAACAATTCTCTTTACAATTTTTTCTTAATACAAAGTTTAACATTTGGCAATCAATATTTTTGCATAATTATATATAGGCAGTGCATTAAATAATTAATAGTCAAGGAGTTCTCTGACTGGTAATGACTTCACTATTCCAAATTTGATTGGAATTTCAAGATTGATAGTGTACTCGTCACATTTTCTGATAGCGTTTTGCATATCTTTATGATTGTCTTGGGCTACGAGGACAGCTTTGATTACTTGATGAACGAAATTTTTAAGTTATGTAAATATTTCAGAGTCTTTTTTTAATTTTGTTTGATCGGTCGCTTTTAGATGCATTTGCAGTAATTGTTTTCAAACATCATTGGTAACAAATTCATTCAATTCATCATAGGGTTCTTCTGTACTATTTGTTTATTGTTGATTATTTAATATAAAAGAATAATTAATTTAAATTATTATCTTGCCAATATGAACAGTGTTGGTAAATGATCCATCACGCGACAATTTGATTATGAGCCAAATAATCTAGGTCATTTTAAAAAAATAGCAAATGACCAACTACGAAATTTATCATCATTAACTACGAACCTTTCATTTAATGCTCTAAATTCGTTCGTTAACTTCACCACGGCTACGTGGAATTTGTAACAATACGTATTAAACCATCCACCGGCGTCTCTTACTAAGGATCCTAACCTTGGATCAGCTTTTGTAATTTTACAAACCCTCACAATAATTTCTTCATATAACACTGTACAATTATTCCTAGTTCAGAGGAAGAGTGCCTTGCACTCTTCCTGTAATTGGAATTTAATATACTAGATTTAAACGAATATTAGTAATTATTATGCGACTTTTATGAGATAAAAAACAAGGTATCTTACTTGGTCAATTTCTGGAAGTTTTAGTGTAGGTTCATGTAATATGGAAGATACTGCGGTTGTAGCATGTTCTTCATCTCCTTCATCTACTCTTGTCATCATTCCGTTTCTAATATTAGTTGCTAAATCTAATATTCTTTTATGACATGCTAACCACAGTGCAATTTCAAATTCATTATCTACTTGTTGAAATTGTGCTGGCCGTTTTTGTAATAAATTATCTATTATTCATTAACATCAAAATTATTAATCCAAAATTAATGTACAAAAAGATGACAAGATCCAAGATATAATATCAGTTTTGGCGATCAATTTCGGACACCCTATCAAGAATGTACCACCCCAAATAACAAAATCATTAAAAATAGGTACATTCTTGATAAGATGTCTGAAACTGATCGCAAAATCCAATAATCTTACCACTTCTATGAGCTGGTAAAGCGATATCATTTTCTTGTAGCAAAGAAACATCAGTTTCATAAACAGAAGAAACTGGATGAGACGAAGTAGCTTCGTTATTTTCGTGAGCGGAAGAAACTGAATGAGGCGAAATAGTTTCGTTATTTTCATAAATTGGTGAGGAGATGACGCTGCTATTATCACTTTCATCCTCTGACAAGGAAACTTGTAAAGTTATATTATTATTTTCATGATTTGTTGAAGCAGCATCATCGTAGTCTTCGCATCTTTGGTTAATATTTTTGATGAACGTTGATTCGGATAGCTGCTCTCGTAGGTATACTATTAGTGATTAGCCATTTTTTATTATTAAATTTTTGAAAAGCAGACTTACGGAACTTGTGATATTATTATTTTGTTGTTTTTCATTTTTTTCATTATATTTCGAAGTTTTTTTGAAACAGAAGAACTTGTATCTTGTTCGTTTTTATTGCATTTCTGTGTTCTGAGGGCTGAATTCATATTTAAATTAATTAGATAAACAATGCAGTGAATGAATTAAATTTCTTATATAAGCATACTTGGTCACTTTTCAGCCGTTGTTACTTTTGACGCTTTTAATTCTATTATAAAGAAAATTTATTAAAAAAATCAATAAAATTTTTTTTTAGTAAAAACTTTGTTAACTTGCCGAATCTTCGTTTATTCATATTGATTAATGTAAAGTATATTATTTTATCAACTCTCTTTTCTTTTCCGCTTATATTTAAACTTTTTATCTTTCGCTGTTTTTTACCCTTCCTTTATTAAGCAAGTGAAAGAACCTTTTTTAGTAATAATTTATTACATAATAGATCACTCATGCATCTGTCAAAATAAACTTACATTGTACGTATATAGTACTATTTTTGTATTGACTTTACATGAGTATCATAATTTACCTCAAATATGTACCGAATTAGCGTGTAAATGATGAAATACTATTTTATGCAGAATCTGAATTAAAAACTCCAAGTTAGTGACTGGACTCGTATAAATTTGTGTCTCGCGAATTAAACTCAAAAGAATGTGCAAATCATTCGATTGAATTATTTCTCGAGTTTCGTTTGAGTAGTTCGGGTCTCGGCAGCTAATTCATTGATAAATTTTATGAGTTACAAAAAAAAATTACTGCAAGTATATATATATACACACTTCAATCAGTATAAAGCAAATATAAATTTATTATTGCACAGGTCTTATGTGACAACCAGTATTTAAAATAGCATAGTAAAAATCCGGATCCACCGGTATTTTGATAAAATTTTGAGCAAAAAAACCGGTTTTTAATATATAAAAACAGGATTTTTTTTGCTTTGCACCGGTAAATTTCAAATTCTATTTTAAACACTGGTACAATCTGTGCTTTTTTCATTTACTTATTGGCACGGGATTGTTACGTCAGACACTGTGCAATAAAATAGTTATTATATGGGTGTTTAAAATTTAAAGAATTACATATAATTACGCTAAAATTATGACATTATTTATGCAGCATATCAGATATTAAATTTATTAATGCAAAGTATTAGTCATTTAAACTTCATTATATATTAATAATTAACTCGTGAATACTCGCGGGTTAAAAAATTTATGATTCGAACTCGAATTATTTGAGTCACAAGTTGACGAGTCCAGTCACTTATTTAAACAACCAAGTAGAAGATAAAACTTGACTATTTACATAGCATTACTGAAATAACAATGATAAAACGTTCAAACAGAACCACCCGTTCGTATATACCAGTGCCAAAATTGCGTGTTAAACTGAAAAAAACTAAATACGAAGAAATCGAAGAAACATCTGTTTCTGATAAAACTTCAGAGCATAGTAATGTAGAACATGCTTATTGGTCCTCTGAAGAACTTTTAAATGAAAAAACTGAGAGCATATTGACTACCGGCGATACCTTTTTAAATGAGATTAGTATACTTTCTAAATAGCATAAAAAAATGTTTGAAAAACATGTATATTTGCCACCCAAATCCGAACAAATTCCATTTCTAAAAAAAACAATGTCCTTTCCAAAAAATTAAATGAAAAAATTTAATATTTCGCAAGTTTATTATACATAAAAACATATATCATTTGGTTAAATGCTATTAATTATTTCTGATCTTATTAAGACTTATTATTGCAACTAATTCAAATCAAATTTCTCCATTAATGGTTGCTATTACTTTATTGGTCATTTTAATTCTGGCTGAAATTCTTTAATGCAACCGTCATCTTAATTTCCACTGTCCCTTTTCAAATTGTCTATTGCGAAATTCATTATATTTTTGGAAGTTTCATTGGGTAATACTTCGTCATTAAGTATAATAAAGTATTGAGATATTAATTTAGCTCAAGTTTGAGATTTGGGTATGGACAAACCCATTCTATAATAGTTCGGATTTGAGCGAGCGATATATTATTTTTTATTAAATATTAATGCATAACTTTTTAATAAGCCCAAAAAAATGCTTGATCATGAGAATATCAATAATTACTATCTTTCGCAGACATTTTCAACTGATAACATGGAAGTTCCAGTTGATTATGATGAATCTAATGTAGAATCGTTATATGAAATTACTGATAGTGAACTATTATCTAAGGCTTCGGTGGATAGTGACGAATCTGACACAGAAGCTTCAACAAATAGTGTGTTAGAAAATATGGCTTCTGATTTTAAAGGGTTTGATGGCGAATATGGACCTATTTTTCAAACTTTACATCGGCAATGATTTTCACTTGGGTAACGAAACATAAGGTTTGTAAGTAAGATTAATGAAAAAAATTTAATGTATTGAAGGATGCTTAAATGTTGTTAAAATAAAGCATGTATATATAACATGTAGCAACGTCTGAGTACGAAGACTTTGCCAAGATAGTTACACATCCTGAGTTTCGAAAGGAGGATGTTCCTATGAATATTTGGCAGGTCCGGAGATAGAGAAATAGGCTACCCTTAGCTGAAACACATCAACATAATGTACCTCTCTGTATGAACAAAACTCCATCTACATATGAAGCTACAAAGAAGGCGTTTACTATTTCACCATTGATACATTTAGAGCGTATTTTAAACAATCCTGTACTTATGCCAAAAATGTATTTTGGCCCCAGAATTGTTACAAAAGAAAAGCGGGAATTCTGGCATGGTGAATTATGGCAGGATTCTTTATTATTTGGTGAATGTGAAATAAAAAATGATAAAGGTTAGTTTCATAAAATTTATGCAATAAATTTAAATTTTAAAAAAATTTATTATTCAGTATTTACCGGAGGTGAGGTTCATCATGATATCTCTTAATTGTTGTACGATCTACAGAATTTTGCTTAGAGTTAGGGTAGGTTTTAAGCTTAAATTAAAGCAATGGTTGGGGACTATCAAAGCCTGTTTTTGAAAAACAATGCACCTGGCACATAAAAAAAATTAAAAATTTTTTTAAAAAAAAATTAAAATTTTTTTAAAAAGAAATTAAAAATTTTTTTAAAAAGTAATTTTAAACAAAATAACGTTTTTTTTATTAGAATTATACAGACCTGGTGACTGTTTGATATGTCATAAACAGTCGACGACATTCATGTGCCGAGTACGTGGAATAATAGTTATGAAATGGATAACAATACACTTAAATTGAAAGTTGATCGAATCCTTTTACATGAAGACCTTCCTAATGTTTGCTCTACTGATAACCATCATATACGTGGAAATGATAAGGAATTGTGGTTGATTGAAGGTGAATCGATTTTGGTTGAACCAACAAATATAGAACGACGCATCAATGTTTGGTTATGCGATATTCTGGAAACTTCAGAGTACGAATATTATATCAAAGAAATTGTGTTTCGTTTCAATGGTAGATAGAAGTACCGTAGCATAAACATGAGGCATAAACTACCAAGTGAGAATATTACACTTACACCATCACCAAAACATCTTCCAGTTTTAAAAATTTTTCTCGATATTTATTTTGATGATTTTGGTACTTATAGAAATGTGTACCATTCATTAGGTGGGCTTTATCTTCAGTTCGGAAATATGCCGTTAGATTTTAGAAAGCAATTAAAAAATCATTTTTTAGTTGGCTTTGTCCCCTTCGGTGCTGATTTTAATAATTTTATTACACCAATACTTAAAGATATAAAACATTTGGAAAGTGGTCTCGTAATTAAAACCCTTATTGGTGATGCTTGGGTCATAGGTGGGGTTGGTTGTATCACAGCTGACTTGCCACAGGGTAATGACTTGGCTGATGTAAAGCATCATGGCGCCAATCACAGTTGTCACACATGTAATGTGTCAAATAGTCAGTATACTAATTTTAATTATAATTATGTGCAAAATGCTCGCTTTCACCAACAAACGGAAGAAAGATTCACAAAAATTGAATGTCAACATTCAAAGGCAGAGGGAACGTTTAGAAGTTGAGTATGGGTTGGCAAAGCCAGAACCATTAAGGATACTTAAATGGGATCGGCATATCCAAACACCACTAGATGTGTATCATTCTATGGGTGGAAAAGCACGTACCCTTTTAGAGGCAACGTTTAATACATTTAATCTAAAAGGGGAAAGCGCTTTTCTAAAACATTGGAAAGATATAGAAAAACCTGCCAATTGGTATCGGATGCCCAATCCCTTACGACACCAGCAAAGGTTTATGTTCTCTGATGTGTTGAGGCTTGCAATGATAATGTTGTTTATACTTCGACGATTTTTAAAGTCTCAACATATCAAAACAGAAATTTCTGTATCTAAGTTATGTACTTGTTGGCCGGTCGAAGCCAAAGTATTAAAGCTTGCATTCTCACTTTCTATGACAGAAAGTAGCTACCGAGAACTGCAAGAATTACTCAAAAATAAACGTGAAATATTATTAGAAGTAAGTGACAGAAGTTTATGTTAATAATAATATGTATAATTTTCATTTATGTATTACTTCTGAATATTTTTTTTAACAATATCGAATTCAAAGCTGATTTTATCTTACGTCGTACAGTATTATAAAAACTTACAAAAATCGATATAGTTGTACGCTTTTACAAAATCAGCTTTGTAATAGCCCAAAAAATTACGTTAACACCTAAATCCGGATAGTAATAAAATCCGAATTCAGGTATTAACTTGTTTATGTACGTAAATATGTATGCTTTGATCAAACACAAAAGTAGATTTCTTAGAAACATGCATGAGCTATTCGAAATTGAAATTTTATTAATAAAACCACAGCCATCCATTAAGTGAAAAATGTTCCTGAGCTAATTTCACCATAATGTGGGCCTTTTTCTCTTAAAATTTCAATTTTCGGAATGAACTTCATTATGCAATCTGACTAGAATTATGTCAGTTGGCCTGAATTATAAAATTTGGCCTTTCAAAACTCTGTCATTAATAACGTGTTATATTTCATTATATTAATATTTAATAAAAATTTTTTTTATCTTTTTAGCTGTTTTCAAATAATTTTACCAATTTACTGAATTTACATGTAAATGTACATCTTCCACAGCATGCACGGAATTTTGCGACATTAGTAAATACTGCTGTCGGCATAAAGGAGATGGTGCATCGCACGTTTAAAAATATAGTACCACATACGAATCGTAAAGCAATTGAGCTCGATCTCACTAGGCGGTACAATACAATACAGGCGTTACAGCATTTTCTTGATGGCTAGGTAGATCCTCAATTTAATACAAGATCCAACACAATGAACAAGCTTGCAATGGATCCAAATCTTTGTACAATATTTTCAGGCTAGTATGCTACAGAAAATCTGTCAGTTTTTATGAGTAATGAGGATGTTCAAAATAAGAGAGATGGTAAATATATTAATTTGTTAATAGTCTACTTAGGGATTGGAACTGGCTAAACTTTTCTTAATCGTTTAACCATTAAATTCAGCAAGCATTAAAATAATTTGGCACATGATAAACATAATTCTACCCGGCTGTTTTTATATTTTGATGCGGTTGAATGATTCCAATCCTTAAATTGTTATAGTACGTACGTACTAATTTAGTTGTTTTTCATAGATATCACAATAGTATGTCATGATAAAAACTTTATTGATATTTCATTTGGTAGTAAATGGAATAATAGAAAAGTTGAAAGCATAGGTCTATCAAAGAATTTGGATGTTAACTATCCATTCTTTCAAGACCTTTGTAAAACATATGCCGATTACTTAAATTCTAATACCACGCTAATCAACAAAAAGCTAGCATTTTATAATTCAATCACATACACTGTACTTGAAAGTAATCAAGATTCAGTTCGGGTGAAACTTAGAGTTGGTGACTTTGTGGAGCTACTTGAAGAGACAGAAGGCATTGCATATGCTAAAATTGAGTCGATTTTTCGGCATCAAGCAAATAATGGTCAATTCCATGCGGTTTTTTTTATTTAAATGGTTTCAGGCAACAAACAAACTCGATCCTGTATTAGGATGCCCAATCTATTATATCCAAAAACCCGAAGAATCACGTTGGGTTAGAATATTTCCAATTAATTTTATTGACCATGTTCCCCGTGTACATTTTGTGCACAATTGTACAAATACATGCAAAGATAAGCATGATGAAACTAATCGCAGTTACATTTTGAATAAATTTGATTATAATGCGATATGAATTAAAATATGCGAAAAATAATCTATACATAAGTTATATCTTATAATTTTCTTAATTAAATTAAAATACGAATTGTACATCCATTAATTAAATTTTTTCCCGTAGTTGTCCCATAGTTGTCCCTTAGTTATATTAAATTCATAGTAAAATAGTTCCTGTAGTTATCCTGTAGTTGTCCCGTAGTTATTATTATATTAAAAAAAAAAAATAACATTGTTAAATTACACTAGTGTTTATATTTCAAAAAATGCCAAAAAAATCTTACCCCTATAGCTTCTAATTTTATCGAGCATTAATGAAATCTTGTGTTAAGCCGTGATTGGTCAGTTCCCGTGATCAAAAAATTCAACATAAATCTACGTATATAAAGATCTTTCTTTGAATTTTTTTTTATCGTATTACATCACATTCGCGAATTGCTACTTATATATTTGTCATCGTTCGATTCTCTTTAATCAGCTATACTAGTTTGTAGTTTAATTAATTTTTTATTCTCTGCTTTCATATACCGGAAAAAGATAAAAGAAAGCGTTTTATCTATATTTCACTTTTCCTTTCACTGATTTTTGTCTTTTATACACATTAACAAATGATACCTGAAAATGCGATAAAGTCTTAGAATTTGTTAAACATAAGAAGATATTCATTTAGGAATGTATGCTCAACTCCGCATTATTTATCTTTGTGAATTTAAATCGCTGGCGCTTTTTTATTCTATAGGTTTTAACTTCCATAAATCGCACTGGGTTAATAAAGTTGACATTCGGTGTGGTAACAATAATTCAAGGTTCAGCATAGCAGTAATATTAAATTGGTGTATTTTTTTTAGCTTCTAATGCCTCTGTGCGTTGTTTTGAATAGTTGTTTCTAATACTTAGTATTGTCTATTTTATAACTATATGAAGGGTTAACGAAACATGATTATGATCTTGATGTATAGTAATTGGGTTTTACTCAAGGAACGTATGCAACTATAAATTAGTTTATTGATGATAAGTTTTATTATCATTAATTCTTTCTTTCTTTTCTTATAGCGATTTGTATAGCATTTTAGGAGTTCTTGAAGATGTTGAAATATAGATAATGGATGTTTTCATCTATAATATTCTGATATTTTTGTTTTGAATATTCTAGTACTTGGCTTCCTGGATTTATGAGTCTCATCAGTATCGCTTGGCAGAGTATGAAGATTTTTATAATAACGTCGATATTTTTCCTTGTCGGTTCATCGTTTCCCACTGATATCATTTTTATAGAAAAAAAATCTTAAAACCTTTATTTTTATTTTCTCGTACTAGAAAATTTCTGTAGCACGATCAATTTTTATTAATTTTTTATTTTTTATTTTTATTTTTTTTTTTATAATAGGGATTGACAACTGCAAGCTGAGACGTAAGGGTTTTAAACATCAGGTAAACGATTTGGTGTCAATTTTACGAATTTTGATTATAATGTCACGAAGGCTTCGATCACGAATATACGGTTTGGTTTCACAATTATTAGGTTGACAGTTTTTTGACTATGATGCAAATTTTCCCATAAAGCGATTCTTGAATGCATGCCAGTTTGTAGCGCAGACAAAATGCTTTGAAATTTGTTAGGGTTAGTATACATATTAATGTTAAGTATTAGCGAATATCTAGTAACATCACTCAATAATTTTTTTTTGTTAAGCACAAAGGTAGTGGATTTTCAAAAATAAGCGATTTTTGACAATGGATGGTTATTTTGATCATGTTATGCCTGATACTGAAATCTGATTCGTAGTTCAGGAAATCTACATCACCAACTTGGCTCATATTCAAGACTGCTTATCCGAAGCGAAGCGAGGGCCATACAGATTAATGCATGCAACTATCGTGAGGATATAACTTCTTTGAAACCCTCCGGGTGCACTTTGCAAGGATACTACATTGGTTTTGAAATTTTCCAGGTGCACTTTGCAAGAATACTACACACCACACAGACTACTTTGAAACTCTCCAGGTGCACTTTTCAAAAACACCATGCTTAGAATCAGAAGAAAGTGTTAAGGTACATTTTGCAAGAACATCACACTGATTTCTTTGGATTGAAAAAAGAAAAGCATTAGAGGTTTATCTTGCAAAAACATCACACTGATTTCTTTGAATCTCTTAGTAATAGCTTTGATTGGAAACAGAAAAGTATTAAAAACGCACATTACAAGAACACTATACTGGCTTCTTTGGATCGCACCAGAGGTATATTTTGCAAGAATACTGGAGGTGTATTTTACAAAATTAATTTTTTTTTGATTAGAAAGAAGAATAACATTTGAGACGTGCTTTGCAAAAATATTACACTGACTCCTCCAATTTTTTTCAATAATAGTTTGGCTTGAAAGAAGAAAAAACATATTAAAGGTTTAATTTGCAAGACATCACCAATTTTCAAGAACATCTTGCTAACTTCTTTGGATCGGAAGAAAAAAATATATTAGAGGTATAACTCGTAAGAACTTAACGATGATTTCTTGCTTCAATTAAGGTTCCGATCTCTGACTTGAATAATTGTGTACATGATTATTCGGGCTGAAGAAATTACCAGTTGGGTTATATTGTTGATGAACTGGTTTAATACAATAAGTGGATCCGATATTTATGATCAGCCTTGGTTTCACTAATTTAATACTAATTTCACTAATAGTAGTAAAATTATCTTATTGCTCAAATTTTTTTTCACCATTATTTTTAATCAAGATAATCTATTGATATATATCAGGTATTGTCAGGTTATATCGTTCATTGTGGTGCAGATCCCTGCCCTACAAATCAGATTTCGCGAATTAGATGTAACGTAAAATAATCAGAAAATTTTGAAACAAACGTTCGCTTTGTTCAAAATCGCTTATTTCTCAAGGATTGGAATAAAAAACGGATACTAGTGGTAATAGGATATTCAGTTTATTTAATTTAATTGGGTAATTAGTATTAGTTTTGAATACCCAATTAAAAACTTGACAAATTATAGGTAGTTTTAATTATTTAATATATATTTTTAATATGTAGTTAGTATATTTTAAGTGTATTTATAATATAAATTAATAAAATTATTGATATATTAGTTTATTTATTATATATTTATTATATATTTAATACATTTTTTTAATATTAAATTAATATAAATACTATATATTAATATAATAAATATAATAAATACAATAAAAATTATAATAAAAATATAATAAAGATACAATAAAAATATAATAAAAATATTTTTAATATGTTAATAATTTTGTTATAATTTTATATTAAAAAATATATTAAATTTATTTTTAAATATATATTTAATATAATAAAAATATAATAAAAATATTTCATATTAATTTTATTATAATTTTATTTTAAAAATATATTAAATATATTTTTTAAATATATATTTAATATAATAAAAATATAATAAAAGTATTTTTAATATATTTATATAATTTATATTGAAAATATATTTTAAATATATATTTAGGGAAATTCTAGGCATCTCTAGCCAGAGATATATAACTTATATATCTCTGGCCTCTTTAGCCAATCAAAGAATGAATAAATCACATGATTAAAAGTTCATGTGGTAAACTGATTTCCGATGCAAGATCGAATGCATCGCCAGATCGCCAGATCTGAATAGGTAAGTATTTTTTTTCCGCTTTTGTTTTTTTTCTGCTTTTTTTTTTGCTTTCTTCACTTTCACTTTTTACTAAGTTTTTTTTTCTTCGTATAGTAGGTTCTTTTCGACTGGGAAAGGAAGCTGTTTTTTTGGACCTTGTTAATGACTTTTTAATCTTCGCCTTGTATACACTAACTCTTCTTTCTTACAGGTATGGTTTTCGTTAGAGTGGAGTCGCGTCATGGTTGAAGTCAGTGTAGGCTTATTTTTTTTTTTTTTTTTTTTTTTATTATTACTAACTAACGCCTTTTTTTTCTACACGAGTTCTTTATTTGGAGTCGCTGTTTTTCTTCCAGGTGAGATTTCGTCGTTGGAGTCAGTACATAGTGCACAAGTTGTTACGTTGCTTTTTTTTTTGATATTATTGTTGAAGTGAAGACGATTTCTAGGTGTGATTTTGTGTACATGTCGTTACGTTGTTTTTTTTTTTATATAATATTACTAACATCTCTTCCAATATATTTCGTGTTAAAGTCACCGTTTTCTTTCAGGTGTGATTTTGTTGTTGGAGTCGAGTGGAATCATTACGTTTTTTTTTTGATATTACTAATGTCTCTTTTCTTTCAATACTGTAGTATGAGTTCGCCGCCGTTTTTTCCAGTTGTGATTTTCTTTTTGCAGGTGTGATTTCGTCGTTGGAGTCGATATATAAATCGTTATATTTATTTTTTTTAATTGGAGTCGTCCGGGTGTATTTCTTTGTTGAAGCGTTCAAATTGTTGATAGAGTCGTCACCATTATTGAGTCTAGTGATTGGACCCGTTTAAAAAAACATGACCCGGGTCACCCGGCGGGTTGACCCGCGGGTCACCCGGGTGATCGACGGGTCACCCGGGTCTACGGGTGACCTGTTCAACCCGGGTCAAAATCATACCCGGGTGAGCACTAGGTAATAGAAAAAATTCTGCTACGGGTCACCCGCGGATGAACACTGGGTAATAAAAAAAATTCTGCTACGGGT
>QKWP01002633.1:16688-56861 GCA_003550325.1 Gigaspora rosea | reverse complement strand
ATTTATATAAACTGTTGAAACTTTAAATATAAATTTGAAAAAAAAACTTAATATTTAGCTATAAAGAAGTAAACTACTGCATTGCGCCCAAAATAACGCGTTATTACGCGTTATTACGCGTCAATATAGTAAATTTACTGAATATTTTATTGGTTAAATTGATTCGTCAAGAGTTTTATCAATCGTCAGATGTTTAGTCAATCGTCAGGAGTTTCGTCAATCGCCAAGGTTTCGTCAAGCAAGTGTGTTGACGAAACAATTTCGCCATTCAAAAATAGTTTCGTCAGGAATCATTAGCCGCGCAGGACCATTACGATCACGTGCGTCTAGTGACTTTATCTATTTGATTTGCAAAATATAATTGATAAGTTCTTTAATCGTTAAAGCGAACAGAATTTAAATGATTACATCTATTTTCTCGAAACACAATTATTAGTCTACGCAAAGTTGATTTTTGTTTTGCATTACATGGATTTCAAAATTCTGGTGAAAAGCGAACTTACTTAACCTGGTAATGATTTGCAATTGCGTAATATAATTCTTAAAGAATATATTTTGTAAAATAGAGATAAAAATAGAGATAATTAGTTAAAGTTCATAAATTTCATTTGCTATGAAAAGAAAAGTATATAAGTGCTTAACTTACAATAAAAATTAACTCGTGGTGTTCAAAAACTTAAGCGATTGTCGATCTTTGTACTTGTCATAATTTGACCCTGTGATTTCGATTTCCAACCACATCTCTTGCTGTCGAAATATAAAGTAGAGATACTGTGATACCGTCTAATCCAGTGACCCTCGTTAAGAATTGTACCCAATTGTTCGAACCCCAGCAATAGAAAAGAAGTGGATAAATATTATTCCAACATTAAACAAAATCAGGTGATAAAACTATACTCGCCTTAGAGCTTCGTGACCTTCATCTAGAGCTCTATTTGATCCTAGTTACATCTATCCACGCTTCAATCGAAGCATCATCGTTATTAGGGTTTAGTTAGAGTTGTAGAGTTACTTTAGTTAGTTTTAGTAACGTACAGTAGTTAGTAGAGTATTAATTACCAGCTCACAACTGACAGGTTTTTTTTTAATTTACTGCAAATAGAATAATGTTCAGGTTTAAGGTTTCACAAAGTTAATTTTTCATTTGCAAAACAAGGAATCAAAAAATTGGGCTGGCAGTCATATTTTTCTGTCATCCTATCAATTTTCCAATTTTTCAATATTTTTTTTTAGATCCCAATCGTGTAATTGTTCGACTTTTGACATAGAATTTTTTCCGCTATCCTCATCTAGTGTCACCTGATGAAAACCTTAATTTCCTGTAATCGTCCGATAGGACTAACAGGAAAAATAAGACTGCCGGACAATTTTTTGATTCCTTGTTGTGCAAAATGAAAAATTAACCCTGTATAACCTTAAATATGAACATTATTTTATCTGCAATAAATTAAAAAAAAAAATATGTTTGTCCATCCCGAATTTTGAAATCCATGTAATGCAAAACGAAAAATCCACTTTGCATGGCCTAATGTCTCCATCGGGTGACACCGATGAAAATAGCAAGAAAAAATAGATGTCAAAAAATCGAACAATTAGCACAATTGGGATTTAAAAAAAAAGGCAAAATTGAAAAAATGGGACAGCGGAAATGCAAACCAAAAATCAAGTTTGCATTGCCCTAAAGGGAACAAATTAAAATTGATAACAGTTAATTATACATTCATTTGAGTCACAAACGTTGATGTGAACAGAATTAATCTTTATACTTATCGTTGTAGTTTATATTTCTTGTAACAAAATTTTTTAATAAACCGAATTAAACTTCATAGTCATCTACTTTGCAACTACACTGCCTAACCACCAAATAAAAGGTCCTTACATTATCTGAATGCCCATCTGTATCTTATCAATCAGTAATTAAGCAAGCAATAATATATTGCCCTAGAATAAAGCTAACCTTTTAGTAATTTGCTTCTAACAATCTAGAAAATACCCATATCTAAGATTGAGGCGAAAAACGATCTATAACTCCTGATCTCCCAATCTTGCATTCAACAAACTCTCCAAATTACTGCAGCTCCCAATAATTGTTCAACATGAAGAAACCTACCATATTAATAATCATTTTAAAGACGCCACATTTCATCGACGCTTGTTTTACTAGCAAGCTTATTTTACTGACAATATACAGACGAATTATTTTGTAAACAACTAAAACTTGATTCTACACTAAATCTTGATTAATGATTAAAATTTGCCAAATAATCTGGCAGTAAAATATATTGTTCGCAATACAAACTTGTCCGTAAATTGATCATCTGTAAAATATGCTTATTAGTGAAATGGGTGTCAGTGAAATGCGATGTATTTGAAGTGAAACTGTTTACAAAGCAAAAGACAAACCCAAGCTCAAAAAAAAAAAACAATAGCAACTAAAAATGCAAAATTCTAAAAAAAACAATATTAATAATATGAATTTTGTATGAATGTTCGAGAATGTCGCAAAGTAATTAAAGATTTTAAAATGTCGTAATTAATGATCACTTGATCATAACGTAAATTTTGCATCATATATAATCAATGACATCAAATTTCATCATAAAAGCATGATCTACATGCAGGTTATATGCAAAAATCTTAACTCCTTCCAAAAATGAATAAACGAGAATCATTACTTCTACTAAAAAAGGATTTTGCGAAAATCAGCATAGTGGACATCAAAAAAGTTGACCCTCACATTTCATGTTGCACATTCCATGTGATCATACTAGTAAAAAATAGTGAATACGGGATTGATTTTTTTCATTTTTTTGATCATAATTTTTGCCATCCAGATTATCTCTCGATATCTACCAACCAATAAAATCGTGATTATATCCAAAAATGTGATCAGTGTGCTAGAACTAATGTAGCAATATGATCAAGTTATTATTTTTAACGCTTTTGATTGGTTATGCACCCCGTGATCAAACTGTTAAGACTAAAATATTGATGAGCAATACCAGGAACGAATGCAATGAGTGCATGGTTTTACGCTGTTTGGAGTGGTATTTGTCCGCAAAATCTTAAGTTTGATTGGTCCGCATGACTTATTCGTCAAATTTTGGTTATTTTTCACGCATGATTTCATCACGCCATTATTCTTCACATGCGAATTCATCACGCCTTCTTATATGGCATAGATTGACAAATGTACACATGCATGCAAATACAAATATAACGATAAGAACTACGAACATAAGCAATATCATAGCTGCAATAACTAATGATATTAAAAGCAAGAATTTTAGACGCAAAAATTGGTATCCCGTTGCAAATTAATTTGTCTATTTACTTGATATTTGGCATTTTTCATTTTTTTTCGTAGGATTTTTTATTGGGTTGATTAAATGATAATCACTGATCATCAAAGACAATAGCGAAATAATTTTCAGATAACTGGATAACCTGATGATTAATTATATGATGCATTATAAACTTTGTATAATTCTCTAATGCAAGTCAATAAAGTTTTGTGCTTGCTTGATACCAAAAAGGCCAAGTAAGATTTTTACTTAAGTTCCCAAATATCAATAGATTGTACCAGGAACGTAGTACGAAGTACGAAATGTATGGTTAACAGGCAACTTACTGTGTACGATTTCTTGAATCTTATTGAATGGCGTATTCAAATCGATCGATCATTTGATGCGCATTAACATTACGTGTATAAACAAGTATACTGGGTTTTGTTTAATGTCATATGAAAGCGTTTTTTGTGTAAATCATTTTGATAAACTTGTGGCTGTGCACATTTTCTACATTCTGGCACGATGTTGTGCTTGCTACTTATGGTAATCAATTCGAGGATATAGTCCGCTACTTTCTGAAGAATATTTGATCTGCATGAATGTTGTAATCTATTTATTTTTTTCGCTTGCTATAATTAATTTATATGTACAAGAACGTAATACGAAGTACTGTAATATTCACTAAAATATGACTCATGTGGTGACCGCAAATAATCAAAAAGCCACAAATATCAAGGCTAAGTAATATTCGCTAAAATATGACTTATGTGGTGGCCGCAATACGGTACAGTAATAATTATTTTTACTGCACGTCCGTAAGAACGTGCAAGAATGCTAGTATATTTAAAAAAAAATGGCAGAGTTGCAAAATCATGACCGCAGGTTATACAGGTTTTTAACCCGAAATGCCCATAAAAATTATGTTAAGGTATACGCCGCCGATCATTTAACAATAACTTAATTGTATCGCTGACAAAAATATCTATAGTAAGCACTATGCCAAATTCAGAAATTCAAGTAATTCAAAAAAATCAATTTGTTAAAGCATGTACTGTACGTATGTACATGCTAAAAAATACAAGTTTCATTCAAAAAATATATATATATTATAAACATATGATAAGTAAACAACAATATTCATAGTATATATCAAACTAACTAATTACTACATTTAATAACCCCAGACTATACCCATCCTTAAATAATTTTCCCGTTCCTGGTTTCTAGCGCGACAGCGTCGCGCAGCTACCTTATTAAAGAATATCATCACAAACTCATTACGATCATACGTACCAAATCGATCTTAACCACATATGGTATTGTAACCAATTATTCACGTACGTACGTATGTTATATAAAAAATTTTAAGTAATTAAATAGTTAATTATAGTCAAATCATTTCTCATTTTAACATACCCGTTAAATATGCGGCATAATTTTTTTGGAGTAGTATAAAAAGTCGTAGTAACTATTAGACTTTCCGCATAAATGTGAAATAACTCCCAAAAATTGAATTTTGATCGAATTAACCCATTATTCAAACAATGCCCCTAGGCGTTATTTTGCATTTATACAGTTCATCATCCGTTCCTGGTTTAGCGCGACTGCGTCGCGCAGCTACTTATGTAGATAGTGGTATGTAAATAATGATCGGGGTGTAGATGTATTATTATAACATTGTTGAGAGATAGTATTTGATGTAGATTGTAACTAATATAGTTATTATGTGAGGATTGGTATAGAAAGTATACAGTAAGGCAAAAAGGGTAATAAGTAGAGATGGGTTTCATGCGCATGTTTCCGAATCATGCGCATGTTATCCCATCAAAATTTTATATAGGAAATTAACATTCTAATTTATCTATATACTTCAATTCTGGGTTTGTCCGCTTTAACATTTTTGATTGGTCATATCCGAAAAATGTGACCTAAATGTGGGAAACTAACAGAAATACGTAAGATGATTATGACGATTGTCATAGTCGAGTAATTATTATCATTTTTTAGCCCTTATTTTTAACACCCTTAAACAACACAAAAATCGTGAAACATGAATTTGCTAA
The DNA here is from genome assembly GCA_003550325.1 of Gigaspora rosea. Lineage (NCBI taxonomy): Eukaryota > Fungi > Glomeromycota > Glomeromycetes > Diversisporales > Gigasporaceae > Gigaspora > Gigaspora rosea. Next base: position 51,508 of record QKWP01002633.1, on the reverse strand, counting down.
ATTTAATTTGTTGTTTGATTGCCTAATATTTATAAACTATGTTGGTCTCATGTTCAAGAATAAGCACAAGAATAAGTGAAAGCGCAAGAACAAGTACAAAAACACGATAAAAGCTCCACGATAGATAAAATATAAGATTAATTAATAAAAAAATAGTGAATATATAGAAATATCAAAAAAATTACATTCAGCCAAATATTTAGATTTCTAGAAATTTTGGTCAGAATATTTTGCCGCCCAGATTATCTGATAATTTACTAATTTTCGCAGTGATTTGTAGTTTTATGTCTATTTAACAACCAATAAAATGATGGTTATGTCAAAAAGGTGATCAGTGTGCTAAAACTAATATAGTCTCACGTTCAAGAATAAGCGCAAGAATAAGTGCAAGTGCAAAAACAAGTGCAAAAACACGATAAAAGCTCCGCGATAAATAAAACATAAGATTAATAAAAAAAATAATGAATAACATTAGAAAATGTCAAAAATTGATCAAAACAAAATAATATTATCCAGGTATTTCACAGATCAGTGTGGTATAGTTGAGCAAATCCGTATAGTATAGACCGAATTTTTAAATTTATACTATACTGATCCGGCATAATATATATTAGGGTTAGGGTTAGGATCGGTATAGTATAGATCTTAAATTTGGCCTATACTATACGGATTTGCTCACCTATACCATACTGATCTGCTATAATTTCAATTATCCCGTAGTCACAAATGTATTCAACCTTAACTATATACTGTAGTTAATAAAATAGTATGTCCAATAACAGAAATTTTTTGTGCTGATTCAATGCAAACTAACTCAGCATATCTATAAATATTATAATGAGAATTTACAGATTTTACAGCTGATTTGAAAATTGGTGGGACATGTGATGAATTATCACCTAAATTTCGATGGTTTTTTGATAATATATTTTCAGCTGATATATTGTCGCGGTATGTTTTGTAACAGCTGAAAATTATATTATTGAAAACTGTACTTTTTTACCGAAAATAATGATCATCACAAAATTTATTACGTGTCCACTAATTTCAAATCAGCTGTAATAAGATGCTGTGACACAGTCACGAGGCATCCATTTGTTATGAACCCATGATGATGTAAGTATGAGGTATCAGGTGGTGAGTGTTGACCGGAGTGGGTGAAAGCGGCTGGTAAGTATGATGTAATGTTGGATAAATATGAATATTGGTTGGGTAGCGATTTGGTAAGTATGAGGTATTGTATCGATTAGATAATGATGTTATGAAGTGAATGCTATATAAGGAGGGAATATTAGGAAGATGTTCTCCCTCTTTTGTCTTTGTTGCGAGCTCGACACCCACCACGGGGTAGAGTTTAATGTGTTGGGTATTTGGGTGGTGTATGTGCAATTGATAGCCCGGGTGGACAACTGGATATCAAAGTTGGTACTTCGATAGCCTGACTATACAGGTCAGATATCGAAAGATACAGAGATCGTAAAGATTGCTCAGATGGACAACCTGGATATCAAAAGTAGGCACTTTGATAGCCCGACTATACAGGTCAGATATCGAAAGACAAAGGGATAGTTTAGTGATTCTAGGAATCAACTGTGGATCACGTATAGTATTTTTCATAGTTGTTTCACCAGTGTGCCAGGTGATCGAGTGACAAATTAAGATTTTAAAGTTTTATACAAAGTTCCTGTAGCAGAGTTATGGTTAGGTACTAGCATATTCTCAATTATATAAGTAATGAAGTTTATTTATATATATAGGCAAAATCTGATTAAGAATCATAGCATGAACCCAATTTCTATTATGGTTAATCATACATTTTTTTGAAATAAAATATTAAAATGAACAAAATTAAATTTAATACTCAGCCTAGTAATTTATTGAATGACTAAACGATTACAGTAATCATACATTGTTTTGAAACAAAATCATTAAAGTGAACAAAATTAAAATTAATATTTACGCTAATAATTTTATTTAATGAAAAATGATTACTATTAATTATACATTGTCTTGAAAAACGAGCATTAAAGTGAGGCGAATTAAACTTTATACTCATACTGATAATTAATTAAATAATTACGGTTAATACATTGTCCTAAAACACAATCGTTAAAGTGAACAGAATTAAACTTAATACTCATCCTAGTAATTTATTAAACGATTAAATGATTATGGTTAATCATATATTCCCTTGAAAACCTCATACTCACTCTGGTAATTTATTGAACGATTAAATGGATTATAGTCAATCATATATTGTCTTGAAGCACAATCATCAAAATGAACAGAATTAAACCCTAATGATTTATTGAATAATTAGATGTTTCTCTTGAAACATAATCATTAAAGTGAACCAAATTAAATATAATACTCACTCTGGTAATTTTATTGAATGATTAAATTATTAGGTTAATCATACATTGTTCTGGTTAAAGCAAACAGAATTAAACTTCATATCCATTTTGGTAATTTATTGAACGTTAGTTAATCATACATTTTCTGAAAAACAATCATTAAAGTGAACAAAATTATACTTTGTACTCACCTTGGTATTTATTGAACGAATAAATGATTACGCTTAATTATACATACATTCTCTTGAAAACTAACTTCATACTCACCCTAGTGGTCTGTTACAGATCTTTTTTTTGTCAGTTGACAGAAGTCAACAGATAGAAAAGATAACTAATCAGGGATATGCCAGAAACAAATTGGTCTGGCAAAATTGTTTTTTACATTTATTACAGATATCATGTACAAGCATCTATTAAGTCTTACCAATCGTGAATGATCACAACATCTATAAAAAAATTTGTTTTTTGCGTACAGCCACAAGTTTATCAAAATGAATTACACAAAAAACACTTTTATATGACATTAATAAACGCAATTCTATGATCAATTTAATATGCTATCCAATAAGATTCAAGATTTTGTACACCTATTGCTTGGGGTAAAATTCATCATATATCATACTAATTTTTTAAAATCAAGTCAAAAAATTTGCTAATAACCATTGTCACAGTTGCAGCATCCAATCAATCAATTAATCAATCAAATATATGTTGCGACAACTGTGATAGTGATATTGATTGTTAGTGAACTTTGAGGTGGCTGCATCAGTATATAGTACAATTAATTATCACGTTTTAAATTATCTAGGCATTCTTAATCAACATTCTAACTATCTACTGTAAATAACTCATGTAAGTTTCATAATTTAGTTAGTGCAATTCTGAAAGACAATAATTAAAAAAAAACATTTTTTTGTAGCAATTGTCATGCACTTTAATCGAGACAAAAACCTGTTAAAGCAATGTTTGGTTAAACAATTATTATACAATAGGTAAATATAGTACTATTCACGTTTTACTGCGTTTGGCATATTGTCCAATCATATATAAGGTTTTGCTGATAACGTTCCTGCTATATTACGTTTTAAAAAGTATATAATAGCAACAGCCACACAATGCATAATAATAAAGTAATATGTAGTATAACATTTAAAGGTAAAAAAGATATTAAAAAAATTTTAATTTAATACTGTAACAAGTTATGTGCATGCACATGCGCTAGGAGCTTTTAATTTTAATCTTGCACGTTATTTAATCTAATTTTGTATTTTGTTATAGTATGGAAATCATCTTTGCTGCGTTGTTTAGTGGTTTAAGGAAGCATTAACTTCAATTTTATTATACATTTACATGAACATAATAAAATTGCTGGTAATTTTGGGAAATATGGTATTTTCTGTATTTTTGGCAAGTAAATTTCAAAGCCTTTGTTCTCATTTTAGTATATTCTTTAATCATATGATTGCAATTTGATATTTGCAATAAATAGTATGTTTCTTTATTCATTTAAATAATAGTGGGAAGAAAATTTTGGGTAAATTAATCCAGGTGAATGTTTGTGTAGCGTTCAAGTTTATCTCAAATAATTATGTATATTTGTTTGATTGGTAGTTGCTTGAATTGGTATTGCTATTGGTGTCTATTAAATGTGTTGTTAGAAATTTATTTAAAAAATTTACTTGCTATTGTGAGAATATGTAGTACATAGGTAAATTTATGTTAATTCATATTTGCTTATCATAATGCTCTTATTATTAGCTACAGTCGTCCCTCCATATAGTCACCTCCCATACAGTCACAAACTCTATACAGTCACATGATTTTAAATTCCCGTTTTTTTATTATTAAAAATCCCTCTATACAGTCACAATTATGCTATAATCACTATCACATTTTTTTAGAATTTGTTGAACGATTTTAATAATAAAACTCCTTCTATATAATCACAATCTAAAAAAAATTTATTTTAATTAACAAAACCGATAAGTTGAAAAAAACAGATATTCTAAAAATAGAAGTATGTTAAAAACTCAAATCAGTAGGTCATGCGAATGACTATCGCAATACAATTATAGAAAGTATGTGGCAACTTACAAATGCGAGTGTATAAGATTAAAAAGCAAACTAGCCAGTAACTTCTATTTTCCTGTACCCAGAGTTTTATAGAAACCGTAAAATAATAAAATTATATTCTAAAAATATAACATTAAATGTTTGATGCGGTCTGTGAAGTAGTCATTATAATGAAGATTTATAATAAGATAAAAAACTATTCTTAGGTTTTAATAAGTTTAAATTATAGTAGCTTCATTTATACTGCAGTATTAATCACTTACGAGAGTTAACAAAGGCAGTACCTCGATCCTATTCTTTAATTAAAGGCCATTCAAATCAAATCTGAATACTACTTTGTATATAACTTGAATCTGGACGAATCTGGATTCAATTATTCAATCCATATTCTATATGAATCGTTAGTACGATGGGTGGCACGAAGTGCCACTCAGTACATTTGGTCAGTGTTGGCAAATTTTTGCAGCCAAGTTTTTAGCAATTGGTTGGTAAACGGTCAACAGCCAATTGGCTAATATTAAATTTCGGTCAAACTTACACAATTTTAAAAAAGACTATAGTATTAGATTGCTTGTTACGGTTTTATTATAAGGTATTAAAAAAAAATAATAAATTATAAGGTATTAATAAATAAGAAAAAGATTTTAATCTTTATTTTTTTTAACAAATAAATAGTATTTTTGAGGCTAAATACAGTTAATATAAAGATTAATGTTAATACGGATAAAGTAGATAAAACATGTAATTTCTTATATCATAAAATAGACATAAGCCATTCGTGTCAGTGAAGTTTTAAATACACTGCCGCTATGTTCGGAAATCGATCTTTTTAAAGAAAACCAGCGCAGATCTGCTAATCTAAAATCGAGACCTACTAGAATGTGTAACAAGAAATTTCATCAAAAAAGTATAAATAAATGTAAGTTTGCAAGGTGGGTGGGTGGGCAGTACTCTAGTAATGGTTTACGAATTCGAAATAGTAAATTCGAAATAGTAAATTTAATAGAGTAAAGAGTATACAGTAATGTATAGAGTATATAAAAACATAAAGAATTTTTTAGGCTAATTGGCATGATCTGATTCCTAAAGGAGAATATACAAGGCAAAGATCAAGTATTTCCACAGTAACTAAGGAAAATTTTTATTTATTTTAATTAAAATAACATAAAAAAAAAATCCAAAAAAAAAGAAAAAACCAAATACTGTATGGAAAACAACCATTGTACAAGAAAAGTACTGAAGTAACAAAACTATGCAAACAAACTGTATTCTATGTTAAAATAAAAAAAAACGTTCTACATTTACTTGAGTAACCGATACAATTATGAAATTTGACAACCTAATGAATTAGACAAACACGAAAGTGGGGGACGAAGAAAAATTTTATTCGCTACAGTAAACTGCTGTTAAGTGCCGAATTACTAATCTGCTTATTTAAAATTATAAACAGATTAGTAACTTCGGAGATCGATCTGCTGATATTATCTTTATGTAGATAAGTATTTTGTTTATTATATCGTTTTTTTTTAATATTATTATTGTTATTATTTTATTCAATTTTCTTTTTCCAGGGTCGTCGTTGTTGATTTCACAGTTGCAGTTGCCATTTGTTGATATCTTTGCTAGAATAATTTAGTGATTCAGTAGAGATTTCGAGATTTTGTCTCTTCGGTCATAGCACAGTATTGGTAATTAGATTTGGAACATAGCATAATAGCTAGAACTGGACATAGCACAGTAGGTAGATTCAGGATATTAGAACTAGACGTAATATAATAGTTTCAGAATGTTAGAATTAGTCATAGTATAGATAGTTAAACTTGAGATATTAAAACTGGACGTAGCACGAATAGTTAAATATTTGAGATGTTAGAATTTGACATATTATGGGAAGTTAATTCAGGTTATTAGAACTTGACATACACAAGTAGTTGGATTTAGAATGTTAGAACTGGACATAGCACGGTAGTTAAATTCAGGACGTTAGAACTAGATGTAGCATGATAGGCATTATAATTAGGCGTAGCATAGTAGTTAGACTCAGGATATTAGAAAAATATAGCATAGTAATTAGATTTGAGATATTAGAACTAAACGTAACACAGGTAGTTAGATTCGGGCCTATAACTAAACATAGCACGATAGCTAAATTTGGATACTAGAACTAGACATAACATAGTATTTAGATTCGATATATAGCACGATAGTTAGAATTCAGGTCATAGTATAGTAGTTAAATTTGGAATATGGCACGATAATTAGAAAACAGGATATAGAATGGTAGTTAAATTCGGGATAGCATGGTAATTAGATTCAAAACGTAGCACAGCAATTAAAGTTTGGGACATAGCATTATAGTAACTCGATAGTTAGAATTCAATATATAGCAAAGTAATTGGATTCGGAACATAATATAGAATTTGAAACATAACACGATAGTTAGGTTTGGAACATAGTATGTAGTCAGAATGCAAGAAGTAGCACAGTAGTTAGATTCGGGATGTAGCATGGTAATTAGATTTAAAACGTAATACAGTAGTTAGAATTTAGAGCATAGTACATTAGTTAGTAGCATGATAGTTAGAATTCAGAATGTATTGTAGTAATTAGATTTGGAATGCAGCATGGTAGTTAGAATTTGGGTCATAGTACAGTAGTTAGGTCTAGGACTAGGACATAGCATGGTAATCAGATTCAGGGCATTGCATGATTATTAAATTCAGTACAGTTAGATTTAGGACGTAGCAAGTAGTTATATTCAGAATGTATTATAGTAGTTAGAATTCAGTATATAGCATGGTAGTTAGATTCGGGACATAGCAATACAGTTAGATTTGGAATATTTTTACAAATCCCTATTTTGTAAATAAGCTAAATGCGTGAGATAAAATAATTTAGGGTTAGCGTCTTAATGTTATATTCAGACGGACATATGATCGTATGTTTAATGAAGGCTTGTAAAGTTCCATTTTTAATAGGAAAATTAACTTGATGAATTTCATCCTATGTACTACATGCGAAAAAAAACCGATTATTATATATTTACCCCTATTAAATCACATTAATTATTTTTTAATATAAGTGTGATTATATATAGGTACCCTTTATACAGTCACACTTCTTTATAATCTCCTGATTGGTACGTGCCCAACTGTGTGATTATAGGGGAGGATGACTGTATAAAAATTTTATTGTAAAACTAGTTCACTATTTAATATCTATAATGTAATGTGCGATTTATTTCAAATTAGTTAGTTTTAATTTTAATCGTATTACTACAAAAATTCTTTATAAGATTATTTTATAATGCGTCATTCAGTGATCAAGGTTGAGTTGACTTATTTTGAAGATTATTATAATTACTACTGTAATAGGTGCACTTTGCGCTACCCAGGGTTGGTGCATTTATTCATTGAAATGAATGGAGAACAATTTTATTGACATTGCTCTATTGCTCCATTGAGAATAATTTCTGTATAGATGGAAGCCAATCAACATTGATCTGTTTGACCTGTTTGTTTCAATAGATCGAGCTATCAATATATGAGATTAGAGATTAGAACCTTCTTCTTCATCAGCTTCATTAAGGGTAGGGTGAATGTAGATCATTTCTAATAGTAATCAAGTTGTAATTTTATGAAATCATGTAATTGACCAATCAGGATTGTAAACACGTGATCTGACCAATTAGAATTAGCAATTTCGTATGACACCTAAGTAAATTTAGGTCTATCTATGTTTTTTTTATCAATATATGAAGGTGAATTTTTTCAAATATTATGAGTTCTAGAATTTCACAATTATGATAATAAGGGCTCATTCTACGTGATACCAAATTTTTGTTAAAATTGGTCACAGTTCTAAAAAGTTTTATTAGGGGCATGTGTTTAATTTCTATATAAAATCTTATAGTACTATGTAGATCATATGAAAATTGATCTACGTTCACTCTACCCTTAAATTTTTCTATTGGAGCCATTGGCTCCACTCACTATAATGGGCTCCATTCACTCCTTTGGCAATTTTCTGAATGGAATATATTTATTGCCAACCCATCTTAGTAATTTTTTTAGCCATTGTTACTATCCGGTTGGGAGATATCAGACCCGCTGGTAGAGCTATCGGGATAGTAACCGAAAATAAACGTTGGATTCGAAATCATGGTCACACTTTTATAAGTGACACTGGTTATCGAGATGAAATTCAAGATTCTGACGATTATCATATATTCATGGTAAATGCACATTAAGACAAGCAAATTACTAGTGGGGGACGATTTGTGAGAAATCTCTTTATTAGGAGAAGGGTTCAAAGGGCATACATCTTCTACTCTAACATCGGGGAGGGAACTAGCATTTATATACATGTGTAGGTCTCACTGAAGAAACATCGTATGATCTTTCTCAATGAGATTGTCCTCCGACAACACGATCGCCACCCGAATATTAACCCGTCGAGGTTAAGGTAATTATAGTATAATCGAATAAATGACTATATATAGTAATTAATATATAGTATTGACAACCACATTAGAAAACCTATAGATTCAGACTTAACACTTCCTAAAAAGTATAGACCAGATTTACACTAAGGTTACGAATTAAGCGTAACACTATAATAAATCTTACTAACTATTGCATTACAATAGATATAGTTAATTAGTTTGCATTATACTTATTATATTATAATTTCTATTGAGTTACTGTAAAAATTCTATTACAGAACTCGGTATTCAAATGATTTGGTATGTGTTAATTTGGTTTATGTGATTTTTATATGAAAATTCTGTACAGACCTACCATTTTATAACACTACATGGTTTAGTTAGTTTGTATTGAAACTATCATAAAACAACATGTGACTTTCTATCTTAGCAATACATAGTATGTAGTTAAGATTAGGATAGCTTGCATTGAAATTTCATGATTTCTATCATGAACTACGTAAAAATTGTTACAAACATTATTTTTATTCCAGTAATATATAGTACATAGTTAAATTTGAATTAGTTTCTATTGGGATTATTGTAATATATATCTTATATTACTATAAAAATTTTATGTTATAGGACTTACTCACTAATTCGTAATATTCGATAATAAGACTAGAGTCAGTTTATATTGAAATACTACAATTATTATTATTATTTGATGTAAAACTTTGTTGCATAACTTACTTGCTATCTAGTGATCGCAAATATGTAGATTAGTTTCTAATGAATTATTGTGGTTTCTACTATGAGTCACTATAAAATTATGTTATAGGTCGCTATGCTAATAACCACAGTGTGATAAACAGTGAGTTAGCTGCATCAGAATTATCATAAAGTTGCAGAGGGCAAGGTAATTAAATACAGTATTATGTAAAAAACCATATCAAACATGACAAAATAGCATGTTATTGGTAACTTGCCACATAGTGATTTAACTTTTTACGTGATAAGTAATTACTTTGCCCATCTTATACAGATACTGTAGAGTAAAAGCTGAAAGTAAAAATTTTAGTCCTGGTCATCTTATGTTTCTATAGTATTTTCTATAAGGATAACTGAAACCTTTTACTGTAAAAATACTAAATATACTTAGCTCACAAAATTAGTTGGATTCCTAAAAGAATTTGAAAATCATGCGCAATTAAAGTATATAGAATATAAAGCGTATAGAATCTCAAAATATATTACTAAGGGATATAAGATAGTATTCGATGAGTTTATTCTAAAAGATATCATTATGATTGACTAGGCAGAAGTCGTTACTGAGCAAACACCTCAACAGCATGGTACCAAATATGTGACACTCAAAAATAAAAAAAAATAAAAGAAAACAGTACAAGAATGAACTAGTGGAAATAAACAAATTGATAAATATATCAAAGAACTTTAACCAAAAGCTACTGAAATGATAATATGACCGAGTGCATTCCATTTAATAGATTTGACAGCATTTAAAGAATTAATAGATACGAATTTGGATTAATATTTTCTTTGCAAAACGGCGAGATGATATATGAATAATTCCAAATGACACACAGTCACGTATATCATTATATAGGATTCATCTTAAAATATTACCTAGTTTGGTTAGATTTTAAAAAAAAAAATAAAAAAAGAGAAAAGAAAAGAATTCAAAGGCTATATGCAATCAACAAATAAAGAATATAACGTGTTAAATGACTCAGAACATGGCTACTAACGAATATATACTAGTATATAATGAATTTTATTCTAAAAAAAAGTTATTTAAAATAGAAATACGAACTTGCTACAATTATAGATGCTTGACGCAGCTTATGAAGAATGACGAAACCTTGACGCAACCTGACAAAACCATAAGTTACGTCATTGACGCATGACGCAGCTCAACCATTATGTTTAAGGTCACGTGAGTAGTTGTGTCAGGCATCATTAGTTACAATATATACTCCAAAAGCCTGACGTCAAGCTTGTGATCTTAAAACAATTGGATGGAACAGTGGAAATAAAGAAATTGATGATTGCATCAAAGAATTTTAGCTTAAAGCCACTAAATATAAAGAGGTAATTGAATGGATTCCTTTGAACAAATTAAATAAAGTCAAAATAATTAGTAAAGATGGGTGGGTTAGAAGGTATAAAAAAAAATAGTTACAGATATATTTGAGGAATATTTGTATTTACATGTACTACTGCACAGAGCAGTCCTTAAAACATCACCTAGTCCCAGAGTCTGCAAGATTTTTCGATAGCTCAAGACTCAACTACAAACGAATACATGATAATATTCAATAAATTTATTCCAAAAGAAATATAAAGCATGGAAAAGTAGAAATTGTGATCGATATAAACACATCATCAGATTGGTGCCAAACACGTGGTCCATAGACAAGCAGAAATACAGTATAAATTAAACGATGTATTAAAGAATATGAAGGAATAATGGAATGGACTCCTCATTATGAATCAAATACTATTAAATGATCGCTGCACTTAAAAACTGTTTGAATAACAAAAGTATTTTTAAAGAAAAATTTAAAGTTATATGTAACTTAGATCAGAGTATAAAAAATTTGAAGTGTATAGATTAATTCAGAACATAAACGATGAATATTTAATGGTATTTCAATTTACAAATATGGGAGCCTTAGTAGCAATTGGGCGTTAAATTTTAAAAAATTAATCAGAAAAGCAAATTGAAACTGCGTTTGGATATATTAGAAATTTAATAAAAGTATAAGGTGAAATTAAGTTCACTAGATTTTTTTTATAATGCCAACATATTACAACATCAAAATGTTAAAAGAGATGTAATGCTCTATATTGCAGATTTAGGATTATTTACAAGGAACGAAGAATTTGATTTGAAGGAATTGATGAAGTACTACTATACATCATGCCTGAAGTGTTTATACCTATGCAGCAGATATTTACAAGTTTTGGCACTATAATAGCAGAACTTATACAGAAAACCTCCTTATTATGATATTGATTACAATAGAAAGCTGGCTATTAGAATATGCAATAGTTTACACCCTGAATTTTCTAAATGCATTTCTAAATACCACATCGATCCAGCAAGTTAGCAAATCAATCGTGGATATCAATGCTTTTAGAAGACAACTGTATCTGACTTGCATGATAAATTAAATATTTTGTATATGATCATACTAAGTAATCATGCCAAAATAGTTAAAACGGACTAGTTATTAAAAAATATTCGAATCCGCAGACCAATTTATTCCAACATTGCTAACAACAATGCCAATAATTTACAAGATAAACTTACAAGTAAACCTCTTAATTTTCAAAATCACTATAGCATGATCTCCAAAAATTCCACAGATACACAAATCACTGCTAAATGAACAAGCAGCAACAATCCTCGGGGTTCAAACATATAATAAGATAAAAAAAAAACGGTATCAAAACCTGGCAAAAGAAAATAGGTGAATATAAACAGGACAGATTTTATGGCCGATATCCAAAGAAAAATTTACTGAATTCATCAAGTACCTACAACTAAGTCAAACTACAAACTAGCGCTTCATACCTATTCACGCTATAGCATCATCACACAATGAATTACATGGATTGGAACAATACTCGCCACAACCCAGTAATTAAGTAATGGCGAAGAACCATCAAACTCAACTATGCATTCAAACTTGCCCTGCAGAAAGACATATAACAAGAACACATCTAAAAAAAAAAAAAAAAACTGTATTCGAGCAAAGTAGTAAACTTACTGTTCATGGTAGTAGCACTAGTTGCATTCTAAAAGCTAGACTGGTCAGTAGAGCTTCTGCCCAAGTTCAAAAGGAAGCAAATAAAATACTATTAGCGCAAACCTTAAGGTTCATAAGTATTAGGGAGGATCCTACACACCAATACAGTTACCAAGGTAAAATTCACAAAACAACTGAGCACTCAATGCTAATTATCAATGCAACCAAGAATAAAACATGCCTGACGCATGTGCTCAAAGTATATGCTATTCATAGGACTGATCTGAAATATACTCGAGGAGAAAAAACATTATTTATATAGGCTAATTGCAGCCTAGTGACTAAGTACTGGTTCAAAAAAAAAAACTAAACTAATATTACTCTTTCCAGTAGACAATTATAGCAGAACACAGCTTTTAGGTTAGCAATACCACAGAATTGGCAATACCAGGTGTGGAACTGACACTCATTCAAAGATTGGCAGACAGTCTTCAAATACATTTTTATAGATATATCTGACCATATCTAGCTACAGTAGCCACCATACTAAACAAAGCATATTCCGACTAAATGATCACGGACATTAAGTCCTTCTATATTTGGATCGATCATCATCGGAATAAGCACACAAAGAAAAAAAAGTGACAGCAATAGAGAAAAAAAAGGAATATAATAACTGATAATAATAATAATAATAATAATAAAATGGCAGAATTCATATTTTATTTTGGAAGACCACTGAATCCTGCCATTTTGCAACTATCCATGTCTACAGCCGGCCTGCGTTATGCAGATGGAAAACCACCGGCTAATCTAAAGCATCAATCTCAAACAGCAACAGCTTGACTGCAAACTCAGGGTTGACAGCCAGTCCACGTATGCAGGTGGGAAACCACCGGCTGACCCTACAAATAGCTAAATCAATTATACATCAAATGCACTGATGTATGCTGTATATCACACATAATAAAGTTCAGTATCCAGCATTTTATGCTAGTGTGCTTCCAAATAAGTATGGTTTACAGTGTGCAATTCTGTCCATTCAAGTTGACTGCAAAGTAAACAGATCGAACTAGGAGCTAAGCAGAGAGGCCCCGGCGTGGCAACAATCACAGGTAAACCAAGATGCCAGCAGGAAAAAACCGGTTCAATCACTATCCAATTTGAGAAAGCCGCAGGGGAAGATAAGTGATTAATCAATTTATCTAATTTGGACATCTCATATGAAAATTGATATAACAAAGATTATTATAGGTATAAACGCGCAGATATCAGAACAGACTATGGCAGCCCAGAAAGAAAGCAAATTCGCACCCGGCCCTCCCTGCCCCCAATGTTTAAAATTCAATGTTCTCATGGTTCTCAATGAACATTTGAATTTTTTTAAGAACATTGATATTTAGAAAAGGTTCTCTTATTTGATGGTTCAAAGAGAACATTTATAAAATTTTTATGTTCTAGATTTATTAATAAGAACAATAAATTATATAAAATGTTCATCAATTTGTTAATGTAATTTGATCATGACAAATTCTGCATAAATATATATGTATATACATATGTACATATGTATATACATATTATGTATGGCATATATATTTAAAGTTGCACAATATAGATAACAAATAAATATTAAGAAAATCATCTTTAAAGATTTTTAAAATAAACCATTTATTAATTGTGCAAGAGTATTATTATTGTATAAACTTATATAGATGATTTGTGTCAAATGATATGCTAATACTAAGCAAGCAAAAAGATACAAAGTATTTGTTAGTATGAAATTTAAATAGTTAAATAACAAAGTAATTTGATTCTAATTTATCATATTAACCAATAGTAGCATCAGTAAAATATTATAGAAAGTCTTGTTTTATTATAAGCAAATATGAAAAGCACTGAAATTTAACAAAATTATCAAAAATTGAATTGTATAATATATTGTGTTATGTTGAAAAAATATAAAGAATTATATACAAACTTTAAAAAATTATTAATAGATAAGTATGAACTTAGTATGTGAATTGTAACTATAGAATATGAACATTTTTTAAAAATTAATATTCAATTTATTTAATATATATGAACATTAAAAAGTTTTTGAGAACAATAAAAATTTAAATTATGTTCTTTTGAGAACATAACTTTAGGTTTGAATTTTAAACACTGCCTGTTCCCACTGAATCCTGTTATTTTGCAACTATCCATGTCTATAGCCAGCCTGCATTACACAGATAGAAAACTACCAAAGCATTAATCTCAAACAGCAACAGCTTGACTGCAAACTCAGGATCGACAGCTGGCCCGTGTATGCAGGTGAAAAACTACCAGCTGACCCTACAAATAGCTAGATCAATTATACATCAAATGCACTAATGTATGCTGTATATCACATATAATAAAGTTCAGTATCCAGCATTTTATGCTGGTATGCTTTCAAATAAGTATGGTTCACAAGTGTGCGATTCTGTTCAAGGGCATTAAATCAATTACAGTTGTACTTCTCTATATTCACCTCCTATATAATCACAAATTCTATATAATCATATTAAATTTTGAAAATTCATTAATTTTTTTAACTTTAGAGGCTGGGTACTATGGCCAGGATTTTATTATGAGTTATTAGAACGTAATATTTATTACATGAATGAGAATACAACTAGCCACACGTGCACTTTTGGTGCCTAATTTAAGTAGTCCGCCCGAAGATTCTACACTAGCTGCCATACCTAAAACCCAACTACGGGAATTGTCTATTTAAACCACCTGGTTCATGCTCTTCCTATTACTACCCGTTATACTGCACAAGCGCAGATATTAAGGGGCCCCAACTCTTTTAGATAAATTATCAGCCTAAGGGCTACTTTACCCTCGCACCAACTGCCTACCGTTATTTTCTGTGTCCCATTCCACTTTGAATACGGATTTAGTGACGAAGCCGCCTGCCCTTATTAGGTTCATTCTGATCCCAGCTACCCACCTTCTTTTGGTAGTGCCGTTGTAGATCTTCACTATTACCTCCTAATTCAGGACTTGCCAAACGGGTTTCCATTTCTCCAGTTCCCTGGATTTTACGGTGTAACGATAACACTATTGCGCCGTAGCTCCCATTCAAGATGGTGGAACCAAGGTAACAGGTTTTTACAACCCAACTAATCTGAGCCACATGGTTACCGAACACAGGCCTATTGTTCAAAGCGTCAACAGTGGGATTCGAACTGTCAACCTGCCGCTTGGGGGGTGACACCTCTCTAAGGCGCCACACCCTTTTGAAAATTCATTAATAAACCTATAGAAAATACTTCGATATAAGAAATTATAGTAAAATCCTTATAAGCACATATTTTTTGTATAAAACAACCCAAATGGTTATAGAGCAAGATGACTGTAGTAAAATTTCTTCGTTTAACAATTATAATGATCTATAGTAAAATGCTATAAATTACAGTCAGGAATATTACCAAAAACAGAAATCGATTCTAGAACATTTCTAGAACTATCTACTAGGCTTTGATTGGTTCTCGATAATCTTTTTTTGCTTAAAGCTCAGGTGAGTTCACTATACCTAAACGATACATGAAAAGAAAGTTAAGATCATATAGGTTTATAATCTGTTATGATCTCTATATAATCTACCTTTTTAAAAAAGGTAAATGAGACTCGAAATTAAATAGAACTTTCTTAAGCATACTCTTTTTTTTCTTGAAATATATTCGAACAAAAACCTACGATCAAGCTAAGTATTAAACAAAGACGCTTATACTACTATGCAATAATTCTTTTGTTTGACTCATGTTAAATTTTATTTTATGGTTTTATATCATTAACTTGATTGTTACTTCAGTACTTCAGAGAACGGAAATGAATCAACTTCACATAGATTGATTTAAACTTTCGAACAGTTTAAGAAAACTGCAAACATGAGGAAAAGCTGAAGTATATATAATGTTGACAGTTGTGAAAATGGAATCAGTATAAATAAGGACGAACTCATAGCATTTAAATATTATCAGAAAGCTACCGATTTGGGACATTTACCATATTGGAGTTTTTTATGAAAATGGAATTGAATAGAGAGGATGATACAAGGCTTTTATTATTTCTCAGTGTTGATGGAACATTGTGCGTTGGTGTTTGTTATCGAAATAGGATCTAAGTTAAGTAAAGTTTCAATTCCTATTTTTTGGCATGAACCATTTTCACTCAGACAAAGCTTTATTTATTTCTAATTATTTTTTGACAAAATTTTAATTTTAAAAGATTGGCAAGATCTATTTTCGTTCAAATGAAGAATTCATTTTTAATTACTTTTCAACGAAAATTCAATTTTAAAAATTGACAAGATCTATTTTCGTTCAAATGAAGAGATCGATCGAAGTTAAGTAAAATTTCAATTCCTATTCTTTGGCACGATCCATTTTCACTCAAATGAAGCCTTTATTCATTTCTAATTATTTTTTAATGAAAATTCAATTTTAAAAGATTAGCATGATCTATTTTCGTTCAAACAAAGGGATCTAAGTTAATTAAAATTTTAATTCCTATTTATTGCATGGTCCATTTTCACTCAAATGAAGCCTTTATTCATTTCTAATTATTTTTCTATGAAAATTCGATTTTGAAAATTTGGCAAGATCTATTTTCGTTTAAACAAAAAGATCTAAGTCAAGTAAAATTTCAATTCCTATTCTTTGGCATGATCCATTTTCACTCAAATGAAGCCTTTATTTATTCTAATTATTTTTCAATAAAAATTTAATTTTAAAAGATTGGCAAGATCTATTTTTGTTTAAACGAAGGCATTAATTATTTTTATTTCTTGTCAAAGTCGAAAAATTTATTTTTAAATATTAATCTAAATTTCGATTCCTATTCTTTGGTAAAATATTTTCATTCAAATGAAAGCATTTATTTATTTCTAATTATTTTTTTGTTTCTTGTTGAAGATATAAATATATAAATAAATACAACCATATGATATTGTTTACTTTGATTTTATTTATTATATTTAAATTTTTGTTGCTGAAATTCATTTTTACTAACGTAGATGACATGCATTCTTAAAATATTTTATAATTATTAAATTTCTGTTTATTCATTTTAAAAAATATAAATTCTAAATATTGGTTGGTTAAAAACCCAATATAATTACAATCAGCTCCCTCTGTTTCAATATCAGTTTCGAAGCCTCAACAAAAAGCGGTTCTTTTGTTCTATAATTGGGCTTTCAGTTTAACCCGAGTAAATAATTCGAATCAAACCATAACACAAGCACATAAAATTTATATTATTGTTGCATAAACATGCAAATATAAATACGCATCGTTATAGATAAAAAATAGCAAAGGGTGTAAAAGTGAGAGTCTGTCGCTTCGCTCAAGACAATTTCGGTATTAATAATTGGCCAATCACATAACTTTTCTTGTGAGATCTCTAGAATCGTATAATCGACAGTTTATTACTATAAATAGTGTAATTGGCATTATCTATTTTTGGTAATATCCCTGACTGAATTAAACAAAGTTGTTAATATTATTTAAAATTAATAAATCATGCTCTTTTAATATAAAATACAGGCCATGTTGAGCAATTGTATAAATTTTTTAAATTAGTTTATATGTAATTTATAGCAGAGATATGATATAATTTGAAATTTGATAATTTTTTATAATCACTTTATATAAGATTTTTAAATTTCAAATTGTATCTTCTCTGTAAATTACATGATAACTAGTCTGAAAATTTTGCTTAATTGCTCAATAGAACCTATATTTTAAATTAAAAAAGAGTTTTTTTAAAAAAAAAATTTATTAAAATTTTTCTATTTAATTCATAGAAATAATCTATTGTCTCCATAGTTGACAATACCTGAATGTAAAATAAGTATTGTAATAAACTAATTTTTACATCTTAAAAAATATAAAAATCAATTATTATAAAAGCAACTGCAAGAAAAATCACAACAGTTACGATGTTATATTCAATATCAGAATTGCAAATCACTTACTATTGCAGCTAATAGTATAGCTTTATATCATAAATACATCAGTCACTGTGCTTGATATGCATTGGGAATTGTACTCTTGACTATTTAGCTAATTGTATTAGTTGTAAAAATCTGTTCAGTTTTTTGATTAGTTAAAAGAACAACTAGAACCTGAATTTTACAAAACTCTTATGAATATATCAAAGCTTATGTATGGATGGCACACCATATACACAAAATTTATTTGAATATTCATAAAAGAACTAATCTTGAAGAACATTATACTAATGGCGCAGTAATAATAGTAGACTATAAAATTAAAATTTTAACAACAAGTGCACAAGAAACAAAAAGGAATTTCTTTGTCAAGCTTGGCTAGAGCTTATATTCTGATTTAGTTTATATGGAAGATATAGAAAATGATTATATAAAAGTTCAGATGTTTGATTATTAATCTGATAATACATATCAGGATGTATAGTTTATGCTCTTTTCTTTGTATACTGTTTTTGAAACTCTTTAATCAAAGCCTAAATGGGTATCAATTTTTGTCAGATAATAGAATACATTACTATTGTACAGAATTAATACTTATTGTAAATTACTGAAAAGAATGGTATAATATTACTTTACAAAGATGGCTGTTTTTGAAGACAGGTGAAGCAAAAACAGCAATAGACTCTCATTTAGTGTTGAAAATCTTATGTTCTCATGTTCTTATGAGAACATCACTTTCAATCTGAGAAGATTTATAAAATTTAAGATGTTCTCTATTAAATTTTTTTTGAGAACATTAAGCTTGAAAAATATGTTCTCTATAAAATATATAATAATAAAAAATTATTTTATTAATATAGCAGTTTAAAATAATTAAGCTCAAAATATTTAATTGTTAGTTAGTTGAAATAGAGAACAATTTAGTTGTTTTTGAATCATAAAAAATTTTTGATAATAAAGTTTATTAGTTTATACATTTCTGGTTTGGTGCAATATAGTCCTTATTATATATATATATAATATTATAAATTTTAGAGAGCTAAACTCACTATGATGATAATTATATAAGAAAATTACTTAACAAATCTTTAGTTATTATGATTTTAAACTTTAATGTTATACTGTATCGTAAAATTTTATAGTGAGAAATTTTTGAATTTATAAATTCACTATAGTAAAAAAGAATAGTACATTATATTACTTATTTATTAAACATTTAAGAGATGTTAATAGCTTATTTAAAAACTTAATATATAAGCTGAGCCAAGCCAATAACATCTCTAACAATATATAAAAAACCTCAAATATTAATTTTTTTAATAAATATACAGGAAAAATCTAAATAGTGTCCTGTGCCCCTAATATACTAATAATTAATTTTGCCTAGAATTAGAGTTAAAGTTAGAGTCAAAATTAGTACAGAATTGCAAGAAAATCATTTTTGTTAGAAGCACAACAGTGTCGCGGTTCAATCCATTACCCCAGAATTTCGTGGTGCCGATCGGGATCTATAAGGTGGCGTAATTGTGATTTGCATAATGCAGAAATTTAATTAAAAGTCTAATTGTTAGATAGTCTAATGCGTGTAACCCGAATAAATAAATATCCAGTTGATAATCTTGTATTTAAAGAAAAGCGATGATTAATAAAAAAGAAAGCTTTTAGCTCTAGCGATAGTTGGCGATAATATTAGCCTTCGATCTTATTAGTTTAAAATACCTTGCATTTTCTAAGTGAAAAACTGCCGTTATCTACGTGAACGTATTAGGTGGAAGGACCTATATGATACGTCAGTGGTCATAAAGCCAAGCGAGTGAATTTTATTAGCAAAACCCCACAAGTACACCATATTGGAAGTAGCCATGACACAAGGACCTGGGTAAGAGAAGGTCTTTCTCGCTGAATATTTGAGTATAGGCTTGTAACCACGTATACTAAGTTATTTGTAGAGAATTGTTGAATTTAAGGATTTGGAAGTGCCACGGTGGCAATTATTGTGGGTAAGAGACAGTCTTACTCATTGGAATTTGTTGACTTGTACCTTGTGAAAGGTCGTGTTTGAAGAAATTTGGTGAAGTGAACGTATAGTTCAAGTGATACAAAAAAGGAAAGGACATTGTAAGTAAAAGCTTAATTTGTAAGCAATAACATTGAACAAAAATAGTGAAGAACATACCTGAGCGGTAAACGAAGGAAAATGGATGACAATGATCTTTTGGTATCATTGGTCGAAAATATGGTGAAAATAGTGGTTGAAGTCGTAAGAAATTTGAAGATAAGGCAAGCAAAACATCGTTACAGACCTCAGCTATATTACGTTTATCGACATCAAGGACATTTAGCTCATTCTTGCTCGGATCAAGCGAAACGTGAATGTCAGGAACAAATGATGAATGTACGTTTTATGAAGATCATTGATCCCAAAGTTGGTAATTATGAAAGTAGACGTCGAATCGGAAAGGGTAAAAGGGAAATTATTAGTAATGGAACAGTTAGGAATAAAGTGACGCAAATGAAAAATAGAGCCATACCTGTGAAGTCCATCGGTAAAGGAGTTGAATTGAATAAGCTGAAAGATAATAGAGCTGGTGTCAAAAGGAATGAACATGAAATGTTCATTCATTATCAAAAATCTGCTCAAGGTGACAATCCGAAAAGACAATACGACCTTGGATTGTGCTATCAATATGAAGCAAGCACAGATAAAGGTGAAAAAGGGACGTTTGAGTTGGACTTGAGAAACAATGAAGTCATTGAAGAGTCTGGTGATTGTCGTGATAAAGTTGTCGAAAATGAACCAGTTGTGGTGATGGAGGCATCGTTGGACGAAGTTATCAAAATAGATGCCATGATGAAGGGTCTATTAAAGACATTGATGACAAATGCGTCTGACGTTAAATGGTACGAATAATGAAAATGGCATGATCAAGGTGTGCGAAAAAGATAGTAATAAAAATAGGAGTGATGATAAAAAGAATATGATGGTTAGTTCAATAATTAGAGATGAAATATACATGAATGATGTAATAATCAATGACGCACCTGAATTGAATAGTAAAGTACAGCTGATCGAATATGTTGATGAAACGTCCAATGTTGAAGATGTATCAGAATTCGATCTTGAGATGAAAATGGATGGTGATGCCAGTATTAATCAGACAAGTGACGGTGGTGAAACCACTGGAATAGAGATTGAAGCGCCTAAAGATAAAGGATCCACTGTATCTGGCAGTGACATGAATATGCTTCGATAGTTTTGGGACATCAATATTGATCGAAGAGATCAAGATCAAGACGGTTTTAGCGATGAAAGGTCTGCGAATTTAGATCGTGTAAATGGAATGTTCAATCGTGGAGACTGCTATCAAAATGGAACTAGCAGTGAAAGGGACGAAAATAAGACGTTCAAATGGTATTTGAACTCTGCTAAAAATGGAATTTCGAATAAAACGGATGAATTTGAATCTGGCCATAGCAAAGATGTAGATACAATCAAGGAAGAGATGTTGGTATTTGAATGGAACCCGAAGGGTGCTGAAGGTGATAATTCGAGCGTACAAAGTAGTCTTGGATATGATGAAACCGAAGCTTATTAAAAGGAAATAAAGAAAGGGACAAATTATGAAATGTTAATTGGGTATAACTATGATATAAGGCGCACATGGTATAAAATTTCGAATAATGTCAAAGGTTCAGTCCCGGTACTGAAATCGTTGAAGTATGTTAAGGAAATTGGATTCTATAAACGACTCTACTTGGACTATACAATTGGTTGTGATGGATTAGAGCATGCGATCTTTGAGAATAGGATCGACTACGAATGGCGGAACCGATGCATGTATGAACAATAGTAAAAAAAAAATCTTTTATTATCATTTTTAGTGTACATATGCTAATTGAACATTGCATTACTTATTTTAGTTTATGTGTTAATAGATAATTTAGAGTAGATGGATATGTACACGTCACTCTGGTTATACCGACAGCTGGATTAACTGACAGCTGGTTATATCGACACTTTTTTCAAAAAAAAATCTATAATGTTAAAAATTCATTAGTTATACTGACAATTATAAGAAATATTGATTATAACGACATACCAACAATTTTAATATTAAAAAATTATTTAAGATAATTTTTATTCCTGGATATAGCGACAATTTTTATAAACTGACTGTTGTTATAGGTGTACCAATCAAATTAATTTTTTAAATTTGCTTTATACTAAGCTTAGCATAAAACAATAAGCATAAAATAAATTCATTTCATCATTTTATGCAAATATATGATAAATTTATTTTATGCTAACATAAAACAAATTCATTTTGTGCTAAAATAAATTCATTTTCTAAGTTTATTATTCTTAGTATAAGCTTGGTGAAAACAAAAAAATTTACTTCTGCCTAAGCTGACATATCTATACAATTCAATATAATGTCGGTATAGATAGAGATGCTTATTAAACTGATATCTGGATATATCGACAATTTTTCCATTGCTGGAGAATGTTGATATAACCAGAGTGACGTGTATATTGTAGAGTAGTATGCTCATGATGAAAATATTACAAGGGTTGAAACTTTGGGGATGAAGTTCTGGAGGGTCTAGCTCGTGTCGTAGTTCGATCCATTACCCAGAATTTTGTGGTGCTGATCGGATCTATAAGGTAGCGTGATCGTGATTTGCATAATGCAGAAATTTAATTAAAAGTCTAATTGATAGATAGTTTAATGCATGTAACTCGGATAAATAAATATCCGGTTGATAATTTTGTATTTAAAGAAAAGCGATGATTAATAAAAAATAAAGCTTTTAGCTCTAGTGATAGTTGGCGATAATATTAGCCTTCGATCTTATTAGTTTAAAATACCTTGCATTTTCTAAGTGAAAAACTGCTGTTATCTACGTGAACATATTAGGTGGAAGGACCTGTATGATACGTCAGTGGTCATAAAGCCAAGCGAGTGAATTTTATTAGCAAGTACACGGCATATTGGAAGTAGCCGTGACAACAGGGTTATCCTAGTAAAATTTTGAGATATCAAAATATGGTACAATGTATATGGGGCACTGTCTAGTCCAGTTCAATATACATATAAAGTTACTTAGCTTTGTTTATATAGTTTGTTAAATAAATTTATTTTTTATTAATAATTTTTAAATATATTAATTAAAAATAAAAATTAAAAATAACTAAAGCGGGTGTGACAACATAGTGTACAGTTAACCCTCCATAAATGCAACTTGTAGGTACAAGCCTACAATATGCATTTAGGGAGGTTTGCATTTAAAGTGAGCCAATTAAATTGCAGCTTTAAAAATTTGATTTACAAGTTTGTGTAACTTCTACCAAAACTGGTAACCTATCTTAAATACTAAAATTTGATTGGCTACGTGCATTTAGGGAGGTTAGTATAATATAAAATGTTATTCAAGAGAACGTGCATTTACAGAATATAGAACGTGTATTTAGCACTAATAACATTTTACGAAATAGGAAAAAACGTGCATTTAGAGAGGTATTGCATTTATGGAGGTTGCATTTATGGAGGACCCCGAACAATATATATAGAGGTTATATTGACTTTAATATAAAATTTTTAAAAATTTTATCCATTTTAAATAAAGCTAATTAACCAAATTTTCTAATAATTAAGTATTTTTATTCAAAATTTAAATATAACTTAATAAAATATATATATAATTTAAAATACTATATAAGTTATATATTTTTTATTGATTTTCAATTTGATAACATTTTTGAAATTTTTTATTATACTGTATATTATTTATATACCCACCTGCGCACTATTAATTGATTTACACATATACATTATTTTGAAATAAGTGCATTTATAGAATGTTTATTTATAGAGAAAATTATGCGCACTTATCATTATAGAGAAAGTGCATGTAAAAGGTGGCACTTTCTATGATAAAATTTCCTTGCTTATCTTTTACGGCTTGACCTACTATTAATTTATCGCTAATCTTACAATTTTCATAACTACAATAAAGTGCATTTATAAATAGCATCGGGTTGAAAAGAATGAACACAAGGCATTTGATTACTATCAAAAATCTGCTAAAATAGTTTATGCTACAGGAACAAATAATGTTGGTTATCCGGCAAACTCTTATGATCATGAAAAATTTTTTTCGTTATTTGTTGATGTGTTATGTCATCGTAATCATGTTTATTCGAATTAAATCTTAGTTAGCCAATCACGACTTGAGAATCATGATCATAGTTGCCGGATAACACAAATATTGAGTCAGCACACTTAAAACTTTTATTCAATTCGAATTAGATGTAGCAGATATAATTAAGTCTCTATCTAAAAGGCTAATCATTGAAGTTAAATTAATTTGATCCCTAATTAAACACTTCAAGATTTTATATCATTCATGCATTGATAAATATCTTAAAATTTGTCCAGTCATGTAAATGATTGGCTGACATGTGCCGCTGAGCAGCACCTTCAGCCAATCATTTGCCTGATTGGACAAATTTTGCGATATTAATCGATGCATGATCAATATTATATACTTATTGTTATCATTTTGGAATTTTAGTTGAAAAGAGGCATTCTTTTATTATATCATGTTCTATGGATTATTTGCACTTGGAAATTGTTATCGAATGGAATCAGAATTGAAAGATATTATCAGGCCCTTCACAGGTGCCCCGAATTGACACAACACCACTAGCACCAGGAGTTTTTAAAAGTATGTCCTGGTTTTTCTCTAACTCCTCTAACACCTTTTTTATTATTTAGTGCTTATACGGTACAACAAAAATTATTTTCTCTTATAATAAAATTATCATCTGTCATGAGTGCTTCTACATTTTACCATTTTGTTCATGCAATAAGAAAATGAAAACATCGTTATTTTCAAATTGCAGACTGAGAGAATATTATATAATGAGCTGTGAATGTTTAATCATTTACTTGGTTAGCGTGATCGTATATATGAATTTAACCTTTTAAAGGTACGTGTTCGTGAATCTTTGATATTAGTGTAGTGACAATATAATTGACATTAGAATAAAAAAAAATTCAATTGCACAGCCAATTTTTTCCTCTCTCTTCTAAAAGTTTGCGAATTACTGATTTTGGCTAAATAAGCCCTAGCCCTATTTATTCTTCTTTGGATTTCTTTTTCTGTTAATTGTGCTATCATATTTTTTTCTTTTTATTTAAGAATAAAGCAATCGCAGATTGTTTATTTAATTCAATTTATCTTTTTGATCTTCTCTTGAAATTTTGCTAGATAAAGGCTCGTTTTTTAATTGCACTAATCTGAATATGAGTAAACTTTGATTAGTTATGGTGTAATATTGCTGATTAGTGAGGTAACAGAATCATCATAAATTCTTATTCATTGCACACACTTTGTATTTTTGATATTAGATAAACTGATATATGGATAAGTAACATGCGCATATACTGTGTATCGCCAGTAGTATTAAAAGCAATACGATGATCTTATCTTATAAACACCTTTATTTTTAATGCGTTTTAACCAATTTTTTAATGTAACCTTATACACAATCAACAAATTTATCCACTTTTAATAATATAGCATTAAAAGCTATTATCCGGTTTTAAATATAACCTTTAGAGCAAATAACTGGTTTTCCAATATAACATTTTTTAAAAAAGGGGTATTTTTAACCAAAATTTCTATATAACCTCTATATATATTGTTCGGGGTCCTATTTATGGAGGTCCAACTGTAGTTGGATAGTTGTTACCCCCCAAGTTGTTGTAGCAAAGGTACAGAGTTCGAATCTCACTAGAGATGATTTCAAAGAATTTACCTGTGTTATGGTAACCCAGATTCTGAGCTCGAATTTACAAATCTGTTTCCTAGGTTATACCAACTCGTATTGGGAGCTTTGGTGCTATGTTATGCACAGAACTGGAGCGTTTAGATTCTGGGAAGCGCAGGCACTGTGTTTGCACAGAACCGTAGGACAAAGGGAAACCATACTTGGCAAGTCTCGAGTAGAGGGATAGCTGGACTTTCGACGGTACCTAATAGGAATTGGACTGGGACTGACTGGCAGTGGACTGACCAGAAGCGGACTTACGACAAAAGGGTTTATAGCGGGCCCTACCAACCGGACTGCAAGGGTCGCACTGGAGAAAAAGGATATGTGTTTCAGAATTATGTACCAGGAAAAGGGAGCTCCTGGGTTCGCCAAAGCAGACCAACTCTTCCGGGTCCTCGGATTGGAAGTAGGAAGGCAACCGGGAGAAAGAAAGCTTCTGTGAAAAAAAACTGAAAGAAGAATAGACGGTACTGGGGTCAGGTGAACTCTACAAGAGCAGAAATAGGTAGTAATAGCGGTTAAGTAACAACTTCTAACTGCAAGTGTTGGTTTCGGCAAATGCATACACTACTGAAGTGTAGGTAATAACTGTGTAGGACAGGGACCGCTCTACCAAGTTTCTCACTTGGATAAACTAGTTCTAAGGGGGACTGGTTAGTATCTGGAACAGTGTTCTGGTGATACAAGATGAGCTGATAGGAGGCAGGAATCAGAGGGTTTAAATAGGCAATGCCAGTATGTGGGTTGCAGGTATGACAGCTAGTGTAGAATCTTCGGGTGGCTACTTAAATAGGCAACCAAAAGTTGCAGGTGAAGCTAGTTGTACTCTCGTCAATATACAAATGTCGGGTGTCCCTCTATGTAGGACGTCCAGGGTCTGATTATCTTGAATAAAAAAGCTCTCCCCCAAAGTGGGCACTTTAACTTGGAAAAAAAAATAACTAAAAGTATAAAAGTATAAGTGTAAGAAAAGAATAAGAGAAAGAAAATAAGAGTAAATAAATTTGAAACATTAAATCCTGGACCCTCAAGTTGCAGGAAACTAGCTAATTGCGGCAACAAGCAGCTTTGAAATACTTACCCAATAGTAGAGGCAGCTGCATGGCTTGAGATACGAACCCCAGAAAAGTATGCTAGTAAAAAATTTTCTTGGTAACCAGATTTTGGGTACACCAACTTGGAAGCATAAAGCACCTACCTAGCATACACCAAATTGGAAGTGATGAATTAGGAAATGTTGTAAAGTGGCAGACATGTGGATGTTGATTGTTTGTTAAAAAAGATCGTACAAATCCAGATCAACTATATAAATAGAAATATAGAAGGCTCTGGTAGGTTTTAGCTGTGAATAAAAGGTTTATAGCCCAAAGTTCTAGTCTCAATACTTGTATATAATATGTATATATTTACAGCACTACCAAATATCAATTTACTTAAGGGCTGTGTTATTAATTACCTGATTATTTTTTATCAGAGGCCTATACTCTCCCTCTTCTTTAATATATATACTGTATATTCCCGAAAATAAGCTACCTTTTTTGGGCCAAAAATTATACAAAAAATGTGGGGTAGCTTATTTTTAGCATATAAACGTTTTTGAAAAAATTGAAAAATGTACTAATAAAAAGTTGTCCAAATGACACCAATTTTTACTATGTGTGTATTTTGATGTGCTAAACAACTTTACTTAATCGAACTTTTGAAGTTTACTTAGTAAGAAAAAAAGTTTTATATGTAGCAACTGCCAACGTGTTTTTCGAGATTTTTGAAAAAAATCAGGGAGGTAGCCTATTTTTGGAGTAGCTTATTTTCAGGAATATGTGGTAGTCAGGTTCTTATATATAATTTCAACTTTTTTTATCCCCTCCCTCCCTAAAAAATCATCTGATTTTTGTTACTCCTCTAAGTATTAATAAAGTTTGGGGCAGGAGCTACACCCCTAATATTAAAAAAAAAAAGAAAATAAGAGTAAGAAAGAGTAAGAAAGAGTAAGAAAGAGTAAGGGAGAGAAAAAAAAGAGAGAGAAAGAAAAAAAAGAGAAAGAAAAAGAAAAAGAGAAAGAGAAAGAGAGAGTAAAAGAAAAAATTTTTTTTTCTAATTGAGAACATAAAAAAATTTTTAAGAACATTAAATTCAATAAACATGTTCTTATGAGAACATAAATTTCAAAACAGATTTTTAACACTATTCCTATCATACACAGGTAATCAATATATTAGTTGATTTCACAAATACAAATTATCTAGTAACAAATTATCTGATATTATTAAAATCTAAATTTTACAATTTAGGTAGCATAAACTATAAAAAAATATGTAAAACTAGAGCTTGAAGTAGAAAAATAGTGGTGATATTGAGAGCATGATCAAAGATATTGCCAGTACACATGTGGCTAATTTGAACCCAGATAGGAAAAAAAAGTATTAATACACACTCTGCAAAAGATGCCTGCTAGGCATTCTATCAAAAACACTATTACAAGACTCAGAAGGAGAAGAAACATAAATATACTAACAACAAGGGCAGTAGCACTTGTACCAAGTAAAAAGGAGTTAAAAAATATACCAAATAAAGATAGGGCAAAAAAAATGAAGAAGGTACATAACACAAGATGTAAGGCAAAAAAGTAAAGGCTTTAACACAAACAACAACACTTGAAATTACTGATATGCAAGAACACATTTCCTCATGTTTTTCTAGTTCAAGTAAAGTAAGTTCAACTTTCTCAGACTGGTTAGAGATTATGGAACTTGAGGCAGCAGAAGGAAATCAGCAAAACGAACTTGAAACAAACAATTTCTACAAGAAAAATTCTATGGTCATTAGTATAGAAGGTTCTGGCAATTTGTATGACAAGTGAGCAAATTCATCTGATCTACACACAGGTGTTAGCAGTATAAATAAAGATACAGAAACCATATTATTAGAAATAACGAAAATGAAATATTTCTAAAAGAAACAAAAAATTGGTTAGAACTTTTTACAAAACTAACTAGAGGTAAGGCACTTATTTTATCTTCTTTATCAGAATAAATATAACTACATAAAAACAATAATGCACTGATGTTTGACATACAAAAACTTAAAGAAATCTCAATTAATGAAATAGCATTTACACTATATAGTAAAATATGAATAGACTTTAAAGGTGTCCGCACATACCTAGAAATAATCTTCTTTAATGAACATAAGATAAAACAGTATGCAAAAGATAGCATAGACATGTTTAAACAACCTTTTATAGATATATTTCCTCTAGAACCAATCAAGAATTATTATCAGTTAGACTCAGAAGAGTTCCAATTACAGATAAAGAAATAATTACAGAAGAAATCAAAGAGTTATTTGAAAATATGAGCACAATCATAGCAAACAAACCTCTCTTGTATGAAGAAACTCCAATACAACCAGATCAATAGGTTGTAATTTTTGATACAACTAAGGACTGCTATTTGACAAGCCGAAATTCAAGATTTGTCAATATAATGGACCAAAATTTGGTAACAGAATGGAAGGAGGCCCCAAAATTCTGCTTCATTTGTAACAGAGAGGGGCATATAAAAAAAATAGTAACAATTTAAAGGAGCCAATAAACTAAACTGACAATACAAAGAATTAAAACAAAATCAAACCACAAGAGAAAAAGATTCAGAACTAGCCCAAGAATCAACAAAAAGAAAAACAGAAATTCCTATAGCAATAATAACCAAAAACCTAAAAAGAGAGAAGCTGTAACAACTAAGCAAGATGTCCTACAGATGGAACAGAGTTCCCATCTGACACAGTAAAGGCACAACTAAATGCAAACAAAAAAGAAGAAAAACTGGTGAATAGCTCAGAGCCTCTATAGTACAGTCAGACCTCTCTAAATGAATATCGTTGGGACCAGCTCTGAGGTATGCATTTAAGGAGGTTGCATTTAGAGAACATTTATTTTTATAAGTCAAAATGGCGAAATGTGGCGTGCTTCCATCTAAAAGTTTTTCTTACTAAGCTAACAATACATGTCCACTAATTGAAAGTTGTAAAGCTTGTTGAGGCGCATCTAACGGTGGTTAGATCATCCAAATCGGCTCAGTGGATGGCGAGTTATCGTCGAAAAACGACTGGCCGACTATATAAAATTACATATGAAAATCACTATAGGCGAAATGTGGCGTGCTTCCATCTAAAACTTTTTTTCTTACTAAGTTAACGATACATGGCCACTAATTGAAAGTTGTAGAGCTCATTGAGACGCATCTAAAGGTGATTAGTTCATCCACATCGGCCCAATGGAGGCGAGATATCGTCAAAAAACGATTGGCCGACTATATAAAATCTCTATGTAAACAATGTTTGTTTTACAGAGATTTATATAGTCGGCCAATCGTTTTTCGACGATATCTCGCCATCCACTGGGCCGATTTGGATGATCTAACCACCATTAGAAGCGTCTCGACGAGCTCTACAAGTTTCAATTAGTGGCCATGTGTCGTTAACATAGTAAGAAAAAGTTTAAGATGGAAGCACGCCACATTTCGCCTATAGTGATTTTCATATGTAATTTTATATAGTCGGCCAATCGTTTTTTGACGATAACTCGCAATCCACTGGGCCGATTTGGATTATTTAACCACTGTTAGATGCGTTTCGACGAGCTCTACAACTTTTAATTAGTGGACATGTATCATTAACTTAGTAAGAAAAAACTTTTAGATGGAAGCACGCCACATTTCACCATTCTCCAGTTGATAGGTGGATTATCAATTAAGCAAGTCTTATGATATACAAAATCATAACATGTAGTCCTGATTTGATTGGCCCGTGGTCACATGATATGCATTTATAGAGGGATTTATATAGATGTGCCAAGAAAATAGTATGCATATGCAGAATAAAGAATATGCAGTTATTTATTAAGCCCGTCAATGGGCCAGACAATTAATATGCATTTAAAGAGGTTATGCATTTAGGAGGAATGCATTTAGAGAGGTCTGACTGTACTAACAATAGTTGCAAACAAAAGAACATTTTATCTGTAAGCCTCAATATAAGTAAAGAAAGTAATGAACAGAAGGTTAGTAATATATTACCTAATTAGTGAATTACAAGCAACAGCAAGACTACAGACAATACGCAAATAGAAAATGAGTTGGGCTTTATAGAGGTCATATATAATAAGAAAATGAAAAAGAAAAAAGGTATAAATGATAGAAAAGAAAACCTGGGCCCATACAAAAAATTAAAAATCTTATAATAATAAAAGAAAAACAAGTAATCACAATTGGAACACTAAATATTAAAGGACCAAATAACAGAACTAAATGTAAAGAAACAATGTTCTTTCTCAAATCTTATAAGATAGACATTATATTAATTCAAGAAACTAATTTGAATGATATAGCTATGCAAAACTTTCTTAAGAGCCAATGACATCAAAACTCAATATAGTCTTTGAAAGCAGCTATATTAGCAGAAAATAGAAGAATAAGTTTCAGTAACCTACAAATCTCATATGACAGAAGAGTAATAACTGCTAATTTTAAATTAAAATATTTAACATTTCAAGCTACAAATATTTATGCTCTGCCAAATATTTCTGATAGGCAAAAGTTTTTAGAAGTATGGGTGCTTAGTGTAAATACCAATATAATTAATTTTATAGCAGGAGACTTTAATACAAATCTGAATCCAAAAGTTGACAGAATCAGTCAATCATGCAGTCATCCATTCTGATCCAACTAGAAATAAATTAAAAGAGCTTATGAGAGATTTTACAAATATAGTATTCGTAAGCAAAACAAAACTCTTTATTACCTATTACCAAATAGTCAGGGATAGACACTTTATAGCTGCCAAATTAGACTATATATTCTTGAATAATGATTATATACAAATGTGCAAAAAGGTTGAAACAAAGTTCAGAAACTCAAACCATTTTCTTATATAGTGCTCTCTATATTAAACTCAAGAAACACTGGGACCTACTTTATAGAAACTCAACTCGCACTTGCTATGTAATATATTTATATCAACAAAATGTCCAAGAATATACAATTAACTAATCTAAGTATTACAGTGCCATATACTACAGTTTGAAATAAGATTTTTAACAGAAAAATGGTAGCTAAGATTGAATACAAATAGCTAGAAGATAGTAAAAAGTTAACAAAGTAATTTTTAATCAGTATTTTAATCAGTATAAAGCAAAAATATCATGAGAAGCAACAAGTGTAGTTAGAAACTTTGCAGCACCTTTATCAACAGACTGTCTAGAAATTCTGCAGTATATATGAAATCAATTTGAGGCATTGTACTAAGCAGAACCAATAGAAAAAGCAGCAGTTGAAGCACTAATGAAAGATCTGCTATTAGTATCATAGCAACAAAATAGTATACTAATAAAAGAAAGGAGATCACAGATACAATTGATAAACTTCCGAACTACAAAGCCCCAGGTTCAGATGGTATAACTTACGAATTCTACAAGGTCTTTCGGAATAAGGAGTTTCTAATTCTCAAGATTGTATTTAATAAAGTGCTTAGCTCAGGTATCATTTCAGACTTATAGTAAAAATTAGTGATTACATTGCTCTCTAAAAAGAGTAATGCTATAAAAAATATTAGTAATTGGCGACTCATCTCGCTAGTAAATTTAGATACTAAGATCTTTATAAAGATCGTAGCAGACAAACTTAATGATATTTGTAAAAACATTATAGAAGAATATTAAGCAGGTTTTGTTAAAGGTAGATTATCATTAATGCAGCTATGGACATTATTACCGTAGCATGATGTGAAGTCAAGAAAACCAAACTGACACAGTCTGGCTTCTCTTTCTTAATCAGAAGAAGGCCTTTGATAAAGAAATTATAGTTATCTAATTCAGATACTAGAAAAGATATACTTTAGTCCAGTTTTTGTTAAATTAGTCAGAAGTCTTTTTGACCATTTAGTTGCTTATATAACTAATGCAAGGTTGCTCTCTAATTTATTTAAAATTAATAGAGAAGTTAGACAAGAAGTACCTCTCTCTTTATTACTATACATGATAGCATTTGAACCTTTTCTAAAAACACTCAAAAGAAAAATTAGCAGAGCAACAATAGGACTAACAAAATTTAAACTCAATGCATATGCAAATGATCTAACAGTAGGCTTAGAATCAGTTGAGGACTGGAATACTTGCATGAATCTTTTAACAATAGCAAACATAGCAGTAAATAAAAAAAATCCAAGCTATTTCTATTACAGAAAAAGCACTTCAGACTACACTACTAGAAGAAGATCATTTTGACAAACTGAGGGAAAAAAAACAATCAGAATTCTTAGTTTCAAGATAACAAAAAAAGTCAACCAAGTAAAAACTTCTGGGACAATGTTACTGCGAAAATGAAAAAGTTAATAGAAAATATAAAAAGAAAAGGTCTCTTATTTAAGGACAAGTTCTAATAGCAAAGGCACTTTCCTATTTAGAGTCTGGTTCACCTCCTATATACTTTTCCAAATAAGAAACAATTAAGCAAAATTAATGAAATAATAATAACTTGAATAAAAGCTCCTCCTAAGGTATACAGTATACCAACAAATACAGAAAAACAACAGGCTAAATACTCTAGTTCTACCTAATATGCTTGGTGTGAGACTGATAATAGTTTGAATTAAACTTTGCTCAAGCAAGAATTTTTGGACAACAAATAAGAGACTAAAAATAGAAAATGCATTATGTAGGAAATAGAAAAAAAACTGTCTTTTTATTTACCTAATTAGACTAAAGGAGAGGCCCTGAGAGTAAAAACTGTATCTTACAGCCTAGAAAGACTAAAAGAAGAAATACCAAAGAATGGCAGAGAATGCCCATGGAATCTAGAAGAACTAAAAATTATAGAAACAAGTAGGAATCTATTTGATACACCCTAATACAGAACAACTTTTTTAGAATACCTGATAAAAAGAAGAATTGGGCATAATCAAAAATAAAGTGTGCCTCAAATAACAAAAAGAATTCTTTTTGGAGGATATTATATAAAGCGCTTTCCCTAGATACAAAACTGGTATATATAGATTTAACGATATTATGTGATTGTCCATAGTGCCCAGAGAAAAGACAGATAATAAAACATTTTATAATAGAATGCCATATCAGTTGTAAGAGGACCCCAAATAATCTATGTGAGGTCATAGTTGAAAAATAGCTAATGGAGGGCCGTTTTTTAAAAAAGGTTATATTTGAAAAGTAGATATTGGAGAAAAAGGTTATATTTGAAACCTGCTAAATGGCAAAATAGGTATATTTTAAAGAATGCTAATGGAGTAATTTTTATAAATATTATATTTGAAATGTGCTAATGAAAAATCTGGGCTATAATAGTAATCCGTCAGGTAAAAA
>QKWP01002632.1:35066-48250 GCA_003550325.1 Gigaspora rosea | reverse complement strand
TAGTGTTACAAGCCGGCTGAAGCAGCCGCGGCTAAATCGGCTTAGCCGACTAAGCCAGCTGATGCAATATGATCGGCTGGCTAATATGGCTTAAGATCACATGATTACTATAACATAATCTAGGCCAGAGTGTTTAATGCTTAGTAATTATATGTAATTTTACTTTTCAGAAAATTAAATTTTCATTACAACATACATAAAGTACAGAAGTAACAGAGTTACAATAATTCGGTCAGTATTATTGCATTATTTGATTTGAATGTACGATCCGAATTGTGTGTTCAAAATTATTTAATGAATCTTACTCAAAATTACACAAAGTTACGTAATTGACATCCCTACTTAAGGTTGCGAAAAAAAATTAAGTAAACCTCCAATAATTTCTGATAGCCATTGACAGCCGTTTAGCTGATATTTTTATCGGCTGGTTAAGCCAGCCGATAAAAACCTTACGGCTTGTAACACTAGGCGGCGTCCAAAAAAGGAAAGAAAATCTGACAAGAAACGTCGTAAACATAAGGGATATCCACTATAAAAGGAAAATCGAGAAATGTATAAGGGGTACCTGACGATACCGCACCGACCGAAAATGGAAAGTGCTCCCGGGGCATGGAAAAAATGGCCAACCTATATAGCGCACCGGCGGACATTAACAACCTTAAAGCTATCTAAGATCCGCGAGGTACAGGGCACCAGGGCGTGGTGGGCCGGCTGGATCCCCCAGGAAAATGGATGATAGGAGGGAGGTATAGGTTAAGTAGGATAGAAACCCCTGATGTAAAAATGTAACATAAGACCTTTGAAATTTGAATAAAGAGCGCCACTCGTGCCCCTAGCAATAGAACTAGGGTTTAATAATAAAAAAAAAAATTTAAAGAGTAAAATTAGAGAGAATAAAAATTTGAATAATTTTTTAATAAAATTATACAAATTTCTATTATTCTCTAAATTTTACTAATTGAAACTAACTTTTTGTTCTAAATAAACTTGTTTAGCACGACAAATACAAGATGTAAGTAAGATTTTTTAGATTACGTGATTAATTGATCTCTGGTTCATGCTGGGATCACGTTATTAACATAGGCACTTTCTGCTTTACAGATCAATATAAAAAAAAATAAATACATGTATATGAATTTTTTATTATCTTTTTTTTTTAATATTGCTATTTATCATTAGTGTTGTTGCCTCTTTTTGCTATTTTCAGGTTTACTTTTTTTTTCTATTGTTATTTCATCGTGTTTTTGATTTTCGTTGTTTTATTTGTATTGTTTCTTTTTTTTTTATAGTGTCGTCAATTTGTCATTTTACTGTTTTGTTATCTTGTTAGTTTGTCATTTTATCATTTTATCATTCCTTTATTTTATCTTTAATATTTCACAACACTATAATTGATGTTGTTAATAAATGGGTTTATACATGTTGGCAAAATTCCAAATTACTATAGTTTGAGAATTGTCTACTTCAAATACATCCCAAATTAATTTCTTAAAAACTTTATTAATAATCTTTGTTTAAACAAATTTAGATATTCTTATTATTATAGATAATATAT
Source organism: Gigaspora rosea (assembly GCA_003550325.1). Taxonomy (NCBI): domain Eukaryota; kingdom Fungi; phylum Glomeromycota; class Glomeromycetes; order Diversisporales; family Gigasporaceae; genus Gigaspora; species Gigaspora rosea. The sequence continues at coordinate 46,695 of QKWP01002632.1, read as the reverse complement.
TTGCAAAATTTTAAGACTACTTTTTTGATTTAATCTTTTACAAATAGCAATTGTTTATTTGAATTTGGAATTTGTTCATGTTTTGCTAGCAAGTATAGGTAGATTAGAATTACATAAAAGATAGGGTTAGATAGTTACTGTAAACTGCTATATAAACAGCCTGGTCTGGTACATTCTACCAAAAAAATTAATCATTTTACCAAAAAAATTAATTAGTAAAAAAAAGAAAAATAATTAGTAAAAATGAGAGAGAGTCTGATATGTGGGGGCTATTTATATGGCAGTTTACAGCATGTTAGATTAGGGTAGGTTAGTAGTATTAGTGCATAAAAAAAAAAAAACAGTTAGAAAATAAAAATAAATCCAAACCTAAAAACAAGAATTATCCCCAAATAATTAGTTGTGGTTGTTCTGATAATTATTTTTTGAAAAACAAATTAAAAATAAATAATTTAAAATAATTAAATGATTTTTTTTAAACAAAATAAATTAAATTAAATTAAAATGAATTAAAAAAATAAAATAATTTAGAATTTATTTAAAATTAACTCACCAGGCTAAGAATTTTAGGGTTAGAGTGAGTTTAGAATAAAAGAAAAGTTTTATATAACTTAATGTAGATTAGATATTATGTTCTAATTTTGTTCTCATGAAATATAGCATTCTCCGGTGAGTATTAAAATTATCCAATAATTTAAATAAATTAAAATAATTTAAATAAATAAATAAAAAAGGAAAATTATCTATAGCGACCTCATATATAATCATATAATCAGCCAATAATTTTTAAGATTGGCAATCATATAAATGATCTATTTTTTTTTTTAAATTTGTTTTAACATGATTATTTTTTTTAAACGCAAATATATTTTTTCTTAGTCATTTTTATATTGTCATTGCTAGCATGATGGACATTTGTTTTAATTGGTTAAAAATATAAATAAGTAAACATTATAAATGTAAACAAGTAAACAAATATGCAATATAGATCATTATATAAATTTAGATATTTAATATAAATAAGGGCTGTAACAGATAATTTATTATGTAAATCCATTTACTATGAGGGTAATTAGTATTAGAGTTGGTGCATTTATCTATGGTGTAAATAGTAGATAAATGGTGAACAACTCCATTAACATTGCTCTATTGCTTTATTAGGCATGATTTCCAAATAGAGTCCAACAATCTCCATTGATATTGCTCTATTGCTCCATTGGGTGTAATTTTTGAATAGAGCCAATAGATGCTAACAATATTCATTAATATTGTCTAAATGGAGTCAACTGTTTATAATAGGGCAGTGTTGTACATGGGACAATTTTGGACATTTTTTCAAATTAAAATTACTTGAAATTTTATTAAGTTAATCTATTTTAATTTTTTCACCAATATGTCCAGCACCTAAAAAAATATATTTTTTTAAATAACTTTTTTGATTAGTTAAACTTGGGACATAGGATTGGACAATTTTGAACAATCTTGGATGCTGGACATTTTACATAGTGCTATAGTGTGGATAGTGTGTGGACACGTCCCATGTACAACACTGTAATAGGGTATTCTGAAAATAAATTTTTAAATAGTCAGAAATTATAAATGAATCAAACAAATTTTTTTTGTCATCACTCAAGCATTACTTTATATTCAAATATAATAATAAACAATAAATTCTCACCAAGTTTTTATCCAATCCCAAAAAAATTATTTTATTGTTAAATTTGAAGCTTTTAAAAACAAATAATCAATACTTTGATACATTTTTTAAAATAATAATAATAATATAAAAAAAAAGTACTTCTTGTTGCTATAAAGCAACTTTTGTTCTGTTGTTATTGCAACAAAAATTTAAATTGTATAATCATTAAAAGAAGAAGCCAATGCAACTAAAGTTAAACCTTTGGCAGTCAGTTGGATATAATTTTTTTTACTAGATTTTTTGGTTGTTTTGGATAGCATCATCACGAATCAATTGATTGAAATACAGATTGTTACATGATGCTATTATGCAAAATAAAAATCGATGTTCGAATATTAACATTATATATTTTACTATAGCACGAATTAAGATTATTGCAGCTTCACATCAAATACCAATTTTATACATGAATGCTTTATTAGTATAGATAATTTGTAAAAAAAGCTATATGATGACTTTACAACAATTTCACCCTTTTTAGGTTTTCACTTGATTTATTATATATAGTGTATGTGACAAAGCGAAAGCACGAACCTAGTATTCCTCTTAAAAAAAGGTACGTAACTAAGTTTAAAATATATGATAATAATAATATAATAATAAACATGAATTTAGTAATTATTATTTTAATTACAATAATTTGTTTTCGTCTGATTGTTGACTATTCAGAATTAAACAAAAAAATCAAATATTGCAAACGTTGTTGACTATCTAAAAAAACCTAAATACTTTCATAAAAAAAAAGTAGTTGCACAGAATATTTTAGAACAAGTAAGAATAAATTTAAAAAAAAAAAGATATGAGAAAGCAAATGAAGAAAAATTATTAACATAAAAGAAAATATGATTTTATTAAATAATTTGATACATAAGAAGGTAGCAAAGATCTTTGACGTGCTACCAAAACTGGAATATTAGACCAAAGCTGAAGAACTGGACATCGACCTTAGGGACAAAGTCTACCAACCTGGCTGCCAGATTGAGTACCAGAGGAAAAGGTCCTGTATTATAAAAGTAGGACTAGGTGGAGAAAAACCATAATGGCACCTAATGCTGAGTAGATTGTCCCTTCCGAGCCAACTGGATTGGAAGTTTAGGAGGTATCAGTGAAGACTAGTAAAAAAGCAATGGTGAGTACTGGGGTTGGAGCGAACCTTACAAGGGTAGAAGTAAATAATAGTAGCAGTTGCAGGGTATTCCTTGACCACAAGTTGCTTGCCTTGGTGAGTGCGTAAGTTACCAAAGTGTAGGTAATATTAGGTAATATCTGTGTAAATAGGGACTGTTCTACCAAGTTTCTCGCGAGGATAAGCTAGTCCTAAGGGAGGGTTTATTGGCATCTGAGGCTGTTCTTGACTGGCTAATATACCGGAGGGCTAAACCAGTGATACAAGTGAGGCTAATAGGTGAAGCTTGAACCAGAGGGTTTAAATAGGCAATCCCCTAGTTGGATGCAGATATGGTAGCTAGTGTAGAACCTTTGGGCAGACTACTTAAATTAGACAACCAAAAGTTGTATATATGGCTAGTTGTACTTTCATTTATGTAACAAATATCAGGAGCGAAGAGGTTGCCAAGGTTCACATATTTGAATAAAAAGACTCCTACCCATAGCGGCAAACTTTAACTTAAAAAAAAATAATAATAATTTAATACTAACCATTTGTAAATTTTTAATCTCGAATGAAAATTTAAAAGGTGAGATTGGATTTTTAAGTTAATTTTACAAACAATTTTATATTCACAAGAATGTAATTCTGAATTTTTTATTCTAAACAAAATTATCGAAAGAACTGAAAATATTAATATGACTATAAGTTTAATAGACCTACATTTAGATTTTGTCTGTTTTATTCTTATTAATTCAAGACAAATTCAACGATATAATCTTATTAATAATCAAAAAGTAACACTATAGTATAAAGCTACTAAATCAGAATGGAAAAAAGCTGTAACGAAACAAATTGTAACAAGAACAAATACTTGGTTGGTCATAGTTGTTGGATTTGTTTATGTCTTTCATTTTTAAAAAGTAAATTTTTTATATGCAAACACTTTATTGCACTAGTTGGAATGATAAATAGTGATTTTTCCATAAAGTATAAATTTACGTATACTATATTATTTACCCAATTTAATATTATATTAACTTCAAATTTCTAGGTATATATGTCAAAATAAATCCTATTTACTCATATCTAGAACTAATCATACAAATTAAAGATCAAGATCTTATCTTATGACAAGCAATAATTTCACAAATTCATGGTATATAATCACTCTTTAGAAAATAAAATTGATACTGTAATGATGAAACAAGTTCTAGCAATTGAGATTGTTATACAACTAACAAAATTTTAAATAAAGTATGTGAAAATGCTATTTACTATAAATATGATATATGTTATTAATATTTCTTATTAATATTTTTTTACACAGACAAATACTTTTATTTCCAAGTTATCCAAACTTACTAACAAAAAAAATGGCTAAAAAGTGTTAAAACTAAACTTTAAATGTAAAAAAATCTAGAAAAACATGAATAGAAGAAATAAAAATAGATTTTATTGTGAATAGTATATTAATATTATTATTTTTTTCTTTCACAGTACATGTAATAAATAAAAATTTGGTTGAATAGCTAATAAATTGTAAATTTTTTTTTTTGTAAAATAATAATGAAAAATTTATATAAATATGATCAACTTATTCGATGTTAAATTAATATTGTATAATTTTTTTTTTATATATAATTTTGTTAATATACAGCAAAATGAAATTATTATTATTTGGAAAAAATTTAAACTCTATTATATATCTTTTTTAAGGGGAATATTAGGGCTATTAAGTGAAAAGAAAGTTGAAGTTAGAATTTATATTACTCTATATAAAAATCAAAAATTTAGAAGTAAAAAAAGAACAAAGCATCTTATACCAAGGTCTAGACATGGCCTCTTTTGTCTTCCTCACAAGAATATAAATTAGGTAAAAAGTATTATTTCTTATGTTGCAAATTTCCAATGCCTCTAAATATTTTTCTGAGCCTACACAAAGCAAACTGGCATACAGCATTAGAACGATTAAAAAAATGACATTTATCCCCAGAAACTATAAAAATTTATAGTTTTTGTCTGGTCCAAACCCTTTGGATTCTGGAGCCAAACCATAACACAAACTATAATTAATAATTTATAGTATAAATAAAATTAAATAGATGACTTGAGTATGGCATGTATATAAATATTACTATTTACTTTTGCAATTTTGTAATTAAATTTATTTTTATATAAACCCCAAAATTCTATAAAATCCCATCATTTGATGTTCTTAAGCATCTCATACAATAGATCAGAAGTAAATTTTTAATTAGTTGAAAATTGAATAAATGAATCAAGTAGGCTACCATTTTGATGAACAAATAAATGAGATACAAACCACCTTTTCTTATCACAGAACTCAAAGAACAAGAAAAAGAAGCAATAAGAGAAATTAAAATTTTTTTTATCCCAGAAATACAAGAAATTGTTAGCCAAAATCCTAATAAAGACAAGGAATATGTACTGGAAAAGTTAACTGGTGCCAAAAAGGAAAAAAAAACTTGAGAAATAGTACAAATAATCGGCACAAGCATTACTTTATATTCAAATATAATAATAAATAATAAATTCTCACCAAGTTTCTATCTGGTTCAAAAAATAACTATTTTATTGTTAATGCTCGAAGTTTTTAGAACAAATAATCAATACCTTGATATGCACATAGTTTTGATATGCCAGTGCAAAGAAAATAGTTAGAGTAAAAAGTTTGTAAACCAAAATGACGAACTCTCTCCGGGTTTGTCCTAGTAATCTTTGCTATTTTTCTGTCTATTCTTAGAACCTTATTGTTATGCTCTTTTATTAGAACTTTTTGTTCTTCTGCTAATTTCGTAAATATCATTTGATATTTGTCCAATTTTCTAAACCAATTTATACCAATCGATGTTCGTTGATTATCTTGTGTTACTGATTTCTGCATGCTTCTATGGAATTTCCAAATCTATAATCAATCTTATTCACTTGTTTGTTTGTTTGTTTATTTTGTTGTTTATTTGTTGTATTTTTGTTTATGTATCACCTATAATCTGCAGTTAGGGGTCTACAGGATTTTCTTTTTTTTCCCAAAAAAAAATTTCAAAACCCGAAGTTCTTATTATTCCAAGTAAAAAGTCGTTTTCATTGTTTGTGCTATTAAGTAGCTGCTATTTATTTTCCTATTTACAGTTTTTTATTAAGAGTTGTATCTAAGATAGCTAAGTGTGTTTTGTGTTTTTCCTTGTTTTCCTGTTGTAAAAAAATGGTCGTAGTGATCAGCAGAAAGAGTTGTATGGATTTACATTTATATATTATATATTATTTTTATATTATTACAAATAGTTTAAACTACTTTCGCACTTCGTCGCATCTAATTCTATTACTATATACAAAAAACTACCCTAAACACTTATTTTCGCTTACCCTACAGTTAGCTATAAAAAAATAAACTATTATATTCCTAATATTTGCTTATATTCACTTATAATTGCTTATATTCGCTTATATTTACTCATATTTGCTTATATTCACTACTTCTTGCAAAGTGTCGGAAAAAGTTAGAATTAGTGTTCTTGTAAAGTGCTAGAAAAGCAGCATGGCAGACATTTGTTTTAATTGGTTAAAAAAAGTAAACAAGTAAACAAATATGCAATGTAGATCATTATATAAATTTAGATATTTAATATAATTTAATCTAATAAATATATTTTTAATAAGGGCTATGACAAATATTACAGTAGCGCAGAAATTAATTGGTATAAAAAAATTTGAAAGACTCTCAAATTTCTAAATAAGTCTAATAAACTTGATTAACTCGAAATCATATTTTTTTAATACAAAGGCCTCATGCTGTTATTTTTTTAATTATAACTTTTTATTTAGCTAATAGTTATAATAATTCGACTTTAATTGATAATTTTTGTGGTTAGATAGTAAATGACCTGGTTATTTGCCAATTTTTTAAATAATCTTAAATGACTTTAAAATAACCGGTTATTCTTGGTCATTCAAATTTTGGGTCATTTGAAAATGACTCATGACCAAATGACCATGGTCATTTCCAAATATTCACGATCATTTGGTCATTAGATCATTTAGTATATAGAAGTAGCATTTTATTGGTCATAAAAAGCTTGAATAACGTCCATACACAGTTAGGGAACTTAGAACCAGATCAAATGATGGTTTGGATTTAATCCGAAGCTTTAGTTTAAGCTATGGCTAAAGTAAGTCCGAATATAAAACATACTCAAGTACATAAAAGATAAATAATCTAGTCTTGAAAACTATGGCTCAAGTTATGATTTAAGTCATAATAATAGTTGGCTTCTGCATTGCCATTAAGGCTATGGTCTAAGCTTTACTTTTTTAGTCAAAGTTGAGCTGTACACACGTACGTTAATTGAGTATATGCGATTGCTTGAAGCTTATTTTATTTAATTGCACAAAGTATATAAAGTCTCAGTGCTTTAGCTCGATTAATTTTCTAATTTTCTAATTTAAATTATTAATATTGTGATTCCCCTGTTAACATAGTTCGAAATCATATATTGAATAGTATAAATAGATTAGAACTTGAAGAATTTAGTCAGTAATGCAAGAAAAAAAGAAAAAAAGAGCGATAGGGAAATTTACATAAATGGAAAAAGAACTGCAAATTTAACGTTTCTTACGAGGGCAACCCTTATGGAGGGCAAGCTTAATCTTACGATGGGCAGAAAAAATCATAATTAATATCATTAAAATCAAAAAAAACTTTAAAGGCACATCTAGGGTTCCTCAAATATTTGATTCAAATATTTGATGCGAGTTAAGGTTATACCGCATAATATAAATTATTCAATTAAGTACTTTAAAATAATGCTAGTACCTATAGGTACTATCATTATTTTAAAGTACTTAATTGAATAATTTATATTATGCGGTGTAACTCAAATCGCATCAAATATTTGAATCAAATATTTGCGGAACCCTAGGCACATCAGAGTAATTTATATTATATTGAAGTAAAAAATATATCTATTGACAAAAACCTACATATAAGCTTGCTATTCTCTCTGAAGCAGCGTTGTTAGCACAAAAGACTATGAAAAAATATAGCGTAGTAATTCTCAATAACTCAGAAAGTATTAAAAGTTTAAGTTTTTGTGCTACTACGATTTTTTGACTATATAATAAAAATCGAATTCTCGTAATGTAGTAGTATTAGTTTAATTGTATTCTTTATTTTGTTGTTATATTGTTTTAATGTAGTCTTTATTAAGTACTGTATTATTTTCAAAATTACAATAAACCCCGATATTTAACTATACGTCTATTTATCATAAATCAATCACATAGATTGATTAGATTAAGTCCCAGATTAATTAATTCTCGTGATATCATAAATTCATATACAATCGTTTTAAATTTAAATTTAAACCCAAATGAATCATCGGAGCTAAATTGGATCCGATATCTACTATTGCTCTCCCAACTGATGGTCACAAAAATATTTTTAATTTACTTTGTATTTAATATTACTAAAAATTAATTTATTCTGCACTTGATATTTTGTACTTTAATATACTATACTATATTTATTCGGCTCTATTATTAATTGGTTTTTATAATAACCAAATATACGGGCCGCATAATGCCAATAACATTTTTTTTGAGAATATTAAATGAATATATAATTTAAAATTAAGTGAATTTTCTATTACTTATTAGCCAATTTTTATTAAAAAATTATATATATTTCAAATGATCCTAGCAAATGACCCAATGACTGGTCATTTGTCATTTGGGCAAAAAAAAAAAAAGTTTAAAAGAAAACCCTGATACTTATTACTTGACCACTCTGCCTAAGCTGCTATCATAATGCTGATCGAAGGAAAAAACCTACAGACCGAAATTCTCAAATTCCCAATAGACTCTTTTACTACTATTCCAAGTTGCAAAAAGAAGAAAGAGAAAAAGAAAAATAATTAAATAATAGAAAAAAGATCACCACCAATACTTACCCTAACATCTAACATATCCAGCCTCAATTCCAACGATTCATACGGTTTAATGGTAGCAAGTTGATTAGTAACATTATCCAAATATGCTTTATGTGCTAATTATCAAAAATAATCAATTTGTATATTTTAAATTAACACTTTTATATATGAGTTAGTATGTTGAAAAAGTACACAGGAAATTACCAGTCGCAGAGTGTTCAAAAATAATTAAAGCACAAGTATCATTCATCTACTTGATATGGTAACCACCACAGCTATTTTCGAATTCTTGAAAATTTCATGAAGATAATGTGTCTTGAAGGATCAAGGGAAATCAAAGATGTCAAGTATACGAGTTGATCCTTCATATGCATCTATGTTAAATAATATAAGTCAATGTAAAAAAAAATTATTAATTGATGAAAGAATTTTAAATCAACCAAAAACATGCCTGGATCAAAATTAAAATCAATTTTGCTGTTTTGCTTTTTTTATGACCCTTTTTAAACCTGGTGGACAGTTATCACTCTTTTGATCTTCCTTCTGTCTAGTGCTCCAATCAAACAGATTCGAAGCGAAGTCCAGAGCCGATTCTACTTATGAAGATAGAAAGAAAGAAAATCAATAAATGAAGAAAAAAATCACCACCATTACTTACTCAAACATATCCAGCCATAATTTTGACGATTCCAAGTCCAGAGCTGATTCTATTTACAAAAAAAGAGTAAAAAAATCAATAAATGATAAAACGAAAAAAAAAGAATCACCGCCAATACTTACTTGAATGTATGCAGCATTAATTTTAACGATTCTAAGTTCAGTGCTGATTCTACGATATTAAAATGAGGTCTTCCTGTAGACTCTCAGTCATAATAATACCAAACCTATAAATGTTAGCTGCTATTGAATACGGTTGTTTAATTAATACTTATGGCGTAACCTAAAATAAAACGCTGTAAATACCATTTTCTATCAGAATCATTATTTTTTTTAAATAAGCAATATAAGAAATTAGATTACTACTATCGCTATGAAAATCTCTATAAATATATTCTTTTACCATCTAACAATGTTGCAGAAAATACAGAGCCAAATCTCTCTTTATCGGTTATTTAATATTTTTAATCTATTAAAAGGAATTCATTCGATTACATTGTGTTCCGTAACCTTAAATTAAAATTCCTTAATGTGTCATCGATATTCCTATTTATATGTCTATCAATGAAATAAGCTAGTATTCAATTAAAATAAACCAATTTTAATTAGTAAAACATTAATATAACAAAATGCTGAATTTATATAACAATAATACCTACAAACTCAAAATCTATTACTAACGCTAGACCTGAAATAAATATATTTAAATTCTTAATTGTTTAAAACAAAAGAAGTATTAATTCTAAAAAATAAAGAACACTTACCTGTTATGATTTCTATACTCTGCTAATTTAAAAGTCTTCATTGTTTTAAGATTGTGTTCATTGGTTTTTACATGTAAGAAAAACTACCTTTTAACACTGCAAGAATCCCCATGGATTCTAAAACTACATATTCGAAAATAATGTTTGATCTACATATAAAAGTCACACACAGTGTGCTTAGTAGACCCGTATTAAATCTTGTTTGTAGTTTTAGTTCGTGCCCTAAAGATGTCCTACATTTGGATTATAACCCTGAGACCCGATTCGTTTTACCTCATTAAAGAAGCTAAAAAATAGGCGAAGTTGGTCTTCTTGAGAAGGATTCTAGAATTTCCAAGTACTGCTTTTGAAAAAAGTGGATTCTAATTGCTGTCGATTGGTGAAGTGTTTTAGTTGTAGAAAAGGTGTTGAGTTTGGAACAAAAAACAAGTTTATATAATGATTAACACCCATTAACTTATGCATTGTATATATTTTATAGGATTACTTGCTTGAATTTGCCCTCTAAATAAAGTTTTTTGAAATATTTGATCTATACTGATCTTTTTTTAAAAAGACGTACAAAGAGTTAAAGAGCACTATAATATTTTTTAAAAAATTTTATTATGTGAAACTACAAGTTGCCAATTGACGATATGGTTTTTCATAGTAAGGGTTACTTTAAAAAAATTTTTTTATATTGTGTAACCCAGTGATCTTCAAGCCAATCAAATCGAATTTCTGCCATGCTTAGAAAAGCTAGGTCATTTTCTTGTAAAGTTTTAAAAGAAGTAAGGAATAAATAAAATAAAATAAAATTAAAAAAATAAGTAAAAAAAACAAACAAAAAACAAAAAAACCCCCAAAAAAATAACAAAAAATCAAAAACTAAAAAAAATACTATTATATTTGCTTATATTTGCTTATATTTGATTATATTCATTTATATTCGTGACTTCTTGCAAAGTGCCAGTGACATTAGAATTAGTGTTCTTGTAAAATGCCGGAAAGTCAAGTCGTTTTCTTGCAAAGTTCTAAAAGAAGTAAAGGATAAATAAAGTAAAATAAAATTAAAAAAAAATAAGTAAAAAAAAAGAAACCAAACAAAAAACAAAAATGTAAGCAAACTAAATAAAAAAATAAACGAAGCTCCAAACCTCTATTTTTTTGAAGTAAAAGTTCATAATTTTGCAATTAGAAATCGTTGAAGGTTTTCGCAAAGTGCTGGAATAAAATAAATTAATAAAAATAAAAAAAACAAAAACAAGAAACATGAAACGAAAAAATAAATAAAGCAAAACTTTGCAAAAACTTGCAAAAACTTGTGAAAACTTGTGTTCTTGAATTTCGAAATTGCTATTAGTTGTGTTCTTGCAAAGTGTTGAAAGGCTGAGTTGGCTTGTACAAAGTGCTGAAAAGTTATTGAATTTCTTGCAAAGTGCCAGTGGTAAAGTGTAGAAATAAAATAAAAAAA
>QKWP01002632.1:0-22933 GCA_003550325.1 Gigaspora rosea | reverse complement strand
GTGTTCATGTAATAAATATATATGTGCTTCTTCAAACACATAATCAATTCTGCTTTCTTTAAAAGAGATTCTGATATATTGTTTTTTATAAAACATAGGATATTCTTCTTGTAGATAGGTTAAAAAGGAGCCAACAGTTTGTGGTGAAGGTAAAGATTGTAATCTATGGTAGTATAAAAATTTGTTGTAGCATGTTGATGGTTCATAAATTTCTAGTAGATTAGTTTTAAAATTGATTTTTGTTCTTTCTATATTATTAGTAGGTAATCTATAATTATTGTCAGAATTGTCTGGTAACAATTCATATTCATTATATATCTCTTGTTCTTTAGGGTAGATAGAGCCGTATTGTTGTGTAGATAATAAAGAATGTGTATAATGCAAGAGAGGTATTTTAGTGTGACATGATGAAATGGTATTTGAAGTACTAGCATTATTATCTGGTAGCAATTTGTCATCAGGATAAGTTAGCACTAAATTGTTGGGGTTAGGAAGTAATATCTCAGAGGGAGATGATAATATGGGTTCTGAGATATTTGGTACAATGTCTTCTACAGTGCTCACCATATGCCCGGCTTGCACGGCTCTGCAAGATTTAGAAGTCCTCTGGTTAAGCGTTAGAGGACCGTCATAATCTAAATCTTCCGGGTATTTTAAACCTTTTTTTAATATTTCTTAGAATAATTTTTTTAATATAAAGAATTTTAACAAAAATTGTTTATTTTTATAAAAATAATAATCAGCAAATTTAGCCAATCAAATTAGAGTATGATATATAAGCACATCACACCCATGCGAAGCATATTAAACTTCTAAATTACAAATAAATTATTTGATTCTACTTTTAAACAAATTTATATAGTAATTGGATAATATAGTATAAACTTGCTATAAATAATTGGATTATATTCAACAATTAAAATTCTCAAAAAAAACAACTCTTTTCGCTGATCCTCACGACCAATTCCGAGTGGAAACAAAAATCCAAACTGGAGCGATAACGACAATAGAAAACAGTTATTTGGCATATAAGATTATTTGTGGAAAACAAAAAGATAGATAGGGTTTACTAGAAGCATTTATTTATCTGACTAACTAGAAGTCACAAAAAGAAGACTTTTCAATTTTTTGTAACGGAAAATAAAATTTTTGTTTTCCATTGCATTATTTGGGGAATCAGCCTAGACCCGGAACTGCAGATCCTTGTAAACATGTAAACAAATAAACAAACAATTAATAATACAATAGTAAGTGCCAAGTAAACAAACAAATTTGGCGGAACACGTACAAAACGGGTTATAAACACAACAAACACGTGGAAAATTAAAACGTAATAAGTAAACAGAATATAATAGAAGTAGATCTAACAAGAACTAGATAATCAATAAACAAGATTAAGGCAAAGCCAATATACCAAAATAAGAAGTGTCAAAGCAAGTACAGATCAACATGGAGCAGTTCGAAAAGTATAAATATATCTTTAAAAAAGAAGAAAGCGAAATTGTTAAGGCTTTAACAGAACAAAGAAATATCGTATTGGAGAGAGATAAATTTGTAGCAAAATTTTTGGGAATAGAATACCCAGAAGTGGTTCTGATAGTTAGAAGAATATTAGAAATAGCAGAATGGAAGGCGCTAGGAAGAAAACCGAAGGAGGAAAGAAAAAGTAGAAATAGTCCAGTAGAAGAAGGAAAACAAAAAGAAGAGATGATAGCTATGTTGAGTAAGAAAATTGCAATAGGAATCCAGGAGGAAGGAACGTCAGATTATGGTATTAGAGAAATTGAGGAGCAAGTTACAGGAATATTGGAGTGCTCGATAAATAATGAACATTTAGCACACTTCAACAGGAAAAAAAAATTGTCAGAAGGGAAGAATACTGTAACGAAACCAATACAAGAAGAGATAGCTGAAACTAAAGATGCAAATAAAGAAGAAGAGGAGAGAAGACCAATAATAGAAGCACCGAGCAGGGAGTTTTACGGAGATTATATATTATGGGATATCCCACAATACTGTACAGCTAAAAATATAATTTTGGCAGTTAAAAGATTTGGGAAAGTCGAAATTAAAAGATGTGTTAAAAGAGCAAAAGTGAAGTCAGCATTTGTTAAGATACAATTCCATGGGTCAGAGGAGGAAAAGATGTTAGAATCAAGTTGGTCAATTCCAATCGTAGCAGGAAAACTAACAAGAATTTCGAAGGAAGAAGATGGTTTTCTAACAGTTAAAAAAAGAGCACAGTGGAAGGCAGTAGTAACAAACGTACCCAAATACGCACAAGAAGTATTACTATTGAGACAGTTAAGAAAATTTAATGCAAAGACGGTATTCATTCCTGTTAATAGTAATGGGAATCCAAAGACGTCGGCTATTGTATATTTTGAAAACAGGGACGATAAAGAAAAAGCAATGGAGAGTAGAGCATCGTACTTCAATACGCATTTATATTGGAAGCAAGAGGAGAAGTATCTTACCGGTCAAAGAAGTGAAGACATGAGAGATAGGAAAGGAAAGGTGCTAGCAGAAGCAGATCAAAGAACAAGAAGGCAATATAAAGAAATCAAGAACAGGGAGAAACTTGGAAAACAAGACAAGAAAAGATGGGAAGAACAGGGGAGAAAAACGATAATAGAGAGTGAAAGGATAAACATATTACAGAAAAGACCAATAGGAAAATGGAAAGAAAGGACGAGAGAAGAAACAGAAGAGAAGAGCGCGGTGTTATCGAGTCAAAAGTTATTAGAAGAAATACTTAAAAGATTAGTAAGACTCGAGAAAAGGGATAGTATAGGGGTGACTCCATGTCACTCCTAAGATTGTTGCCATGGGCATCCCAATGGACGAAGACAGGCCGGTGGGGCTGTCTAAATGAAGGACAGAGGAGGAGGAAGGTGGTAGGAGTAAAGGAAAGAGGAGATGTAAAGAACAATATGAAAAGAAAATTATTAATATGGTTAAAGATAAACGTAAAACGGATTTTAGAATAGCATGTCATAACATTAATGGGCTGAAAAATCAGAATGGTTATAGGATGGAAGCATTATTGGATTGGGCAGAAAAAGAGGAAATTAGTGTAGTCGGGATTGTAAAGACAAACGTTTCAAATAAGGAGGCAAAGTAGCTGGTTGAAAAAGATAGACAATATCTGAGTTTTTGGGCAGATGCAAATGTTAAGAAAAAGCAGGGATCAGGTATTGGAGTATTGATAAAAAAAGATTGGGGTGTACATGTTGCAAAGCCCCGAGCAATTACAGAGTACATAATGGAAATATCGCTATTGTTTAGGCAATTAGAGATAGTAATCATTATTGTATATATCCCTCCAAACGACAAAGAACAAACCAAAAACATACAGCAATATATAGTAAAATGATATATACAAAGAAAACCAGTGACACAGTTTATTATATTATGGGATTTTAATCACGTACTAGATGAAGTATTGGATCGTTTTGGAGGGGAAGAAAGGGCAGGAAAAAAACAGCTGCCATTATACCGATGGTTAGAGAATCAAAATTTTTACGATACATTTAGGGAGCTAAATCCAAACAAGATAGCATATACTTGGTCAAGGAATGAAAGTAAATCAAGAATTGATATGATATGGACATCTGGCGATTTGTTCAATGGGCTTAAAAGGCAGAAATACAAGAAGCTGATTGTATAACAGGCAGTGATCACGAATTCGTGTTAGCGGAGATAGAACTAAGTGAGTTTTTAAAAGTAAACACTGCGGCTCGTAACAGGAAGAAGAAGTATATGAGAAAGGTATACGAGTATAGGAAGGCGAGAAAAGAGGATTGGGAAAGTTTCAGAGCAGACCTGCATAATGTTGTTAGCCGAAATTGTTTTATGCTTGTAGAAATATTTCGACATTTGATATTTAGGCTGCCGAAATATTTAAATATTATCGAAATCCTAAATTATGCTAAATAATGTCGAAATGTCTAAATTAAGAAATAATATGAAAAACATATAGTAATAGGTTTGCTATCCAAACAAGCTCTAGCGTTCATACTTTAACATCAATGCCTCTAGTCTAGGACTAAAGTCTAGGGCTAATTATTTGAACCCATACCAATCAACTCACGCATAACTACTGACCTCTCAGTTCTAAAGTTTTCTAAACCCCAAGGTCCTAAACTACATGAAAACACAAGCATAAAAAAGATGTCTAACATACGCCTATATAGTTAAAGAGAATCGGGCGTCATCCTGCAGCATCTGTTTCAGGTCCCTGCACTGTCATTGCAGCCGCAGAACTGTATGTAAATATCACAAAGTAGGGATGCGAATCGATTCTAAAAATCAAAATCGATGATCGAAACCTTAATCGTTTTAGAATTGATGATCGAATTCTATATCTTTATAGTTATTTCTTGTATTGAGTGCCTGATTAGATTCTATTTTTTATTATTTAATACTGTAAGTTATTAGGTTTTACAAATAATATGAAGCAATGTACAAAGTTTTTTGGTTGTTTTAAAGCCATACCAGAGCTTATTGCGCTTTGCAAAAATGTATGATCTCTGCAGATCATGGTTTCAAGAGAAATCGGCCAATTTTTCTATTCTTGAAGAATTTTAATGATTTCGGATAAAACATAGATGTTTTTGATGAAAATAACGATCAATAGGGAATTAAAATTTTCCGCCATCATTACCATGTAAACCACGGGATCACACTTTTTTGCAAAGCGCTATAATTAAATAGAATCTTACATTTAGTCATATAGTATTATATTTAGTCAACTATTTAGACATTTAGTTACATAGCATTTATTTAGTCAACTATTTAGACATTTAGGCAAATTTAGACTTTTGACATTTCGAAAAAAAAATAATGCCATGTCAAAATATATTTAGACACTATTTGCCTAAATAGTTGACTAAATTAAGTATTTCGACTAACAACATTAGACCTGCAACAAACAATCGAGAAAAAACCAAGTATAAAATATTTAAAAAAGCAGGAAGTATACCATGATAGTAAACAGCTAATAAATAAAGTGTGAGATGCAATTTCAGATAGTATAATATATGCCGCAAATAAAAACATCTCGTATAAAAAGATATCCAATACTGTAGCAAGCAAAAGTGCTAAGAAGTTACGATCACAGTTG
Source organism: Gigaspora rosea (assembly GCA_003550325.1). Taxonomy (NCBI): domain Eukaryota; kingdom Fungi; phylum Glomeromycota; class Glomeromycetes; order Diversisporales; family Gigasporaceae; genus Gigaspora; species Gigaspora rosea. The sequence goes on along the minus strand of QKWP01002632.1, from coordinate 17,808 downwards.
CACCAAGAAGTAATAGAAATCAGCAAACTTGTAAGGATACTGAGGAAATATAGAGATACATATATAGATAGAGATGAGCAGGGAAAAATTATTTGGACAATACAAGGGATAAATGAGAGATTAGGAACTTTAATTCCACACATAGGGAGTACAGTTAAGGACGAACACGTGGAAGATATGAAAGGTTGGTGGAAGCTAATCAAGGCAAGATGGATAGAAGAACAGAAACAAGAAAAAAGGTTGAAGATTGAAGAGGCAGTAGATGCACGGTGTGCAAAGATCGTCAATGAACAAGGGAAATTGTTGGCGAGTCTGTTAGAATGTACAAATCGACAGGCTGTTGATTGAAAAGGATAGAGAGTGCAGACTAGTTAGTGATGTAGATGAAGTATTATTGGAGACAAAAGAACATTTTCAGAGGCAATTTAGGAAAAGGCATGTAAATAAGGAATTATTAAAGGGGAAATAGAAAAATGTGTACAAGGCACAAGATTATGTCAAGGAGGAGTCGTACATCGGACTCGAAGAAGAAATTACCGAAAGCGAATAGGACCAGATGCTTAAAGGAATTAAAATGGCGATAGCACCAGGAGTGTCCAACATAAGTTACATTTTGCTCAAAAATGGGAGTAAGGAAACACAAGAGATTTTCAGGCGGTTTGCAAATTTATGTTGGAGTAAAGGAGATGTACCAGATAAATGGAAAATCGCGCAATTGTATGTGATACCAAAGGATACAGACTGGGGATTAAGCCTTAGTAATGTAAGACCAATAGCCTTGTTAGAGACCTTCAGGAAGTGTATTACAAAAATCATAACGAATAAATTAACAAAGATTATGAAGGAAAATAATATTCTGAAAGGTCAAAATTTTGCTGCACTTCCGGGTTGTTCGACAGAAGAGCCGGTGCAGATAATAAATGCATTAATGGAAGATGCGAAAGAAAAGAACAAGGAAATGTGGATGTATTTCAAGATATGCGAAAAGCATACAACTCGGTATCCTTGGAAATGCTACAATTAGCATTAAGAAGAATAAAGGTTCCGGAAAAAACAATTGGCTTTGTATTAAGTATGTTCGATAAACGACAAATGCGAGTGATAACGAAAGAAGGCTTAACAAATCCATTTGTGGCAAAAGGCGGAATAGATCAGGGAGAGGTTCTGTCTCCGTTGATGTGGAGAGTATTTTATGATCCGTTATTGTATAAAGTACAAAAAGAAGAAGGACTTGGGTATATTGCAGAAGTTAAAATTCTAGTAGATAGTAGAAGAGGTACATGGTGCGTAGAAAGAGTAAGACAAGCTGCGATAGTGTATGCTTATGATACAACGTGGTTAGGGAAGAGTAAAGAAAAAATGGAGTCAATTCTAGCAATTGCAAATGAGTTTTTTGTAATCAATGATATACAGCTAAATAAGAGCAAATGCAAGCTTTTGGTGATGAATAAAAGAAAGAAAGAGGAAAGCGAAAATATTCAAATTAATAAGATAGTTATCAAGGCAGCAAAAAAGAATACAGTTGTTAGAATGTTAGGAATTTGGTTGAATGGAAGATTAAAAGAGTCGCTGGTTAAAGATAAGGTGAAAGAGATAATAAGACAAACAGCGTTAACCTTAAGATGGAAAAAAATGACGATTAGTCAACTAATTTATGTGAATAATATATATTTGATACTAAAATTATGTTATATTTTACAAGTATCAAATCTAAGCAAGACGGCACTACAAAGAATACAGCAACCGTACCTTTAATTAGTCAAAAACAAAATAGAAATAGCGAGAACAGCTGGGAATTATATCATATCCCATAGAGGAATAATGGGATGTAAGTTGTTGGAGCAGGAGTTGTGTATTAAGCAGATTTCGGCATTGCAAAATCGGCTAAACAATGACGGGATAGTGTTGAAGCTAGCACATATCAGAATAAAGCAAGGTTTGCTTAATGCAGGGTTAGTAGATATGGAGTGGAAGAGCGAGGAAGATAAGAAGCTTCAACAGTTATGGAAAGGCAATCTAGCATACCGAGTGTTGGTCAAAGCGAAAGAGTTAAAAGTCAGTTTTGGTTTTGATGGAAATTGGTGGTGTATATATGGAAGAAAATATCTGATCAGAAATTTGCTTCAGGAAGAGAAGAGAAGTAGGAATTTGATAAGTGGACTACAGGATACAGGTATATTCTTTGTAGAGCAGTTGCTAGACCAGAGTGGTAAAAACATGTTAACGTGGCAACAAGTTATGTTGGCAAGAGATAGAGTCCGAAGAGGGAAAAGGCCCAAATGGTTTATAGTAGTTGAAAGTAAACTCTTGCAAGACGAAGATAGAAGAACGGTTAAAGAGGAATGGATAGGAGACACAAACAGTATGTACATGCTAAGGATGTCTAAAAAAGAAGTGTCACGTAATAACAGAAAGAAGGAGTGGATCTTGCTTAGAGGAAAAGAGAACGAGCCGGTAGTAAAGAGAATTATAGAAAAAAGGAGGTGTAAGGTCTTAACAGAAAATTGGAGAATAGTGGAAGACACAAACTCTCTTGGAAAAAGTCCTGGTAAAAGTTTTCAGTATTTGGATAGGCAAGAAGAAAGTGGAAGTTCTAAGAGTGCGAAATGGTTAACGAAGTCTAGGATTTTATCATGCTTACCAAGGCCAGTAGTAAAAGAAGGGAAGCATGTGTGTCTGATACCAACAGATATGTTAGAAGAAATGGTACGTCCAGAAGCGCCAATATCAAAAGAAAAAGAATATATTGCAGAAGACGTGGTGATAGAAGATATTGATGTAGGGATGATTAGGCAGCAAAAGGTGGGACGTAAAATGGAGGAAACACTTGAACAACAGCTTCAAAGTAATAGAGAATGAGATAGTAATGTATTAGTTTTTTATATAGATGGGTCGTTAAGATCTATAGAAGGTGGAAATAAAATGGGAGCTGGCTGGGTTCAGGTGAATAGTAAAGGGAATGTATGCCTAACAAAAGGCATGTGTAGAGTAGAAGCATGGCTTTCTTCAACCATGCTTGAATTGGTAGCAATTTGGCTAGCTTTGTTGACAGTGCCTAGTAATAGAAAAGTAGTAATTAGAACAGATAGTTTAGGAGCAATAGCAGGTCTGAGCAGAAATTTGGAACTTCGTGAAGGGAAAAAATGGTTGAAAGAAAAGTATTTTAATTGGTTAATCAAAATCAAAGATATGGTAAAGACGAAAGGTATAGAGCTACAGTTCGAGAAGATAAAGAGTCATAGCAAAGATAGGTGGAATGACAAGGCGGACGCTTTAGCGAAAGAAGGAACGGAAGGAAGAACAAGTATAGAGACACCAAAATACAATCAGTGGATTAAATGTCCTTTACGATGGAAGCATTATAGAGTTGAGTTAGGAACAAGAGCATTTCTAAGAAAAGTTTTTGATGCCAAAAATAGTGCGAAATGGCACGAATCGAAGGTAGTTCAAGACTTTGAACAAGAAGGAAGTGAGGAAAAATATAATTGGCAGTTATTTTGGTCAACTCTAAAAGGTTTTACGGCATTAGATGCACAACCCTGAAGAAAAGCAAAAAATTGGCGTTCTGGTACAAGGTGTTTTTTAATGAGTTGCCAGTGCTAGAGGTGTTAAAAAAAAGAAGACCCGATATCTATATATCATCCAACTGTATTGCATGTATGAAAGAAGTGCTGGAGACTTTAGAGCACTTGGTGGAGTGTGATGCATACAGTTTTTTGTGGCATAATAATGAAGTGGTAGCAACAAAAGCAGTATGGCAGAAGCTATCGAAGGAAACGAAGAAGCGATTAAGTCTATATGATTTTAGAAACATTCTACTACCAGCTACAGGAAGTGAACGTAATGAGATGCGTATAGGTTATATAAAGGGTCTGTGTACAGCAAAAGTTAGTGGAGCTCTACGAGAATATATGACAACAAAAAAAGAGTGGAACAACTGCTTTAAAAGCTTCGTTTACATATAGAGAAATGGATTCTTTGACTTCATATGGTCAGAGCGTTGTAAAATGCTTTCAATATGGAAAAAAGGAGAAGGTATTAGCCCGAAGATCAAGAGAAAGAAACCTGATAACAGAAATGAACGGAAAAGATCATATGATTCGTCGAAGGAAAGTGAAACGGTTCAGATAGAAGAGTCAAGACCTAGAGAAAGTAAGGAAATGAATGTCGAGAAGAAGTAGAAAACCATGATCGAGGACTTTATAAAGAATGGAACTTATCCATTCTGGTTTGGCCTGTAACAGGGCTGACAAAGTTGTCTGTCTCATCAGTGAGGCAGTGCAACAGGTCGCACCAAGGTGCTCACGAAGTATTCGGGTGATGCCGGACCTGCTATAATATAGATAGATAGAATAAATATAAATAATTAATTTAGTTATATTATGTATCAAGTATCTATTTAATAAAGGTACCGACGAGACTGTCAAAGGTTAAAAATAATAATAATAATAATAATTGGATTATATTTAAAAAGCACCTAAAAGCATTTTTTACTGATTATTAATAAAGATAACTTAATACAAAATATATATATATATATATATATATATATTGCAAAATTATAAAACAATAATTTAAATAAAGTTAATTTTGGGTTATAAAAAGTAAATTAATTCATATATCATTTGTACAGTATATAAGTATATAAAAGTTTGTAAATTGACAAATTTTATTAAAAAAAATTTTATACAAATTATTTATATAGTATATAAATTTATTTTAATAAAGCAGAAAAATAATCAAAAATTTAAAATTTCAAGATACTGTATAACAAACTAAATAAATGAATTGGCATGCCAAGAAAAATAACAAAACGGCCCAAAGGGATAAAAATGAACACAAAAAATAGAATTTATTCTAGAATTAATAATTATTTACATTCAACCTAATAGTTTATATATATATATATATATATATGGTATGCATTAGGTCATGGAATATTTCGTATCAAATGCTATTTTAATTGAAAGATTTAACTGATAAAGAATCGTGGCGAAAAGATTTATACATATGTAAGTACGTAAGTGAGTACAAAGAATTCAACATGTAATGATACGATGTTTCGGATTTTCAGGAGTAAGTAAACAAGACTAAATAATTTACGAAAATGGGTTATAAGTAAACATTTAGGATAAGAGACTTTAGAAATAATAAAAGATAAAGATACCAATAAATAATTTTCCTGTGCGTGTAGCCACACGATGCCTGGTGGAATAACTAGTTTATTAATCGGGCTTACAGTAAGTGAATGCAGAATATAAAATTAAAAATCAAAAAATCATTAGTGAAAACTATTTAATTCCCGATATAGAAAAGAAGAATTATAAGATAGTTTATATAAGCTTTAATCTCTTATAACTTACGGAAAATTCCGAATAGAGAAAAAGAACGAATGCATGTAAAATGCTAAGATAAATACAAACGTTAAGAAAAAAAATGCCAATCAATATATATCTATTATATATATATATACATATATACATATATATATATAATTAACTGATCATAACTTTTTCGGACTAACGAATCCGAGAAGATTTTAACGATTTCTTTGATCTCATCTAAATGAAGAAATTATATAATACGTAAAAGATATGAAGATGTATTTCGCTCCGATGAACCATGACTATTCTGAGTCATGTCCGTACGTACGTACGTACATACTTTCCTGTGGCTGCGTAAAGAATACGTAATTTACATGATGTAATCGTTCATAATCTACCGGAATTGATAAACTGGCACCTTATTTGGGCTTGAAGGTCTAAACGCGAAACAAAAAAAAAAGATCATTTCTAAAGAAGTAAATTATTGGAACAGACTTAACATTTTATTTTTATATCTTAATAAGGTGACTCATTATGCGTTTCACAATAATGCATCACTATTTATTATAATGCTAACCAAGCATCAACGCGTTTTAGTATTATCAATAACATAAGCTAACATAAATGAGTTAGATGTAAAACAAACAAAAAAAAAAAAAAAAAAGAGAGAAAGAGAACAATAACTAATATGGAATAAATTAAAATTCTTTTATTACTATCAAACTTTTATTGAAAAGGACCCTTTTAAACACCAATCGCAAAAAATATACGCAGATTCGGTTAATGACACGGAAAAAAAGAAAATCAATGTTTTTTGTGTAAATAAATGAATAAATAAATGAATGAATAACAAAAAAACACAATCATATCAATAATTTTTTTTTTCATTATTTGTTTATTGTTACGAATTATTAATTTCAAGAACGTATTATTAATTTCAGGAACGTATTATTATTAATAATTTCAGGAGAAAGGATTGTAAAAAGACACGAATTTATTTTATCAATCAGTCGAACAAATAAAGAAATTGTACAAATACCGATTCATTATAAATTGATTAAATGGTAATGGCGTAACCAAAAATAATAACATGACATTTACTAAATTTTCATTTAAGTTTTTTTTCTATTGGACGAGCATTTTTATTTACCCCAAGTGATGGGATAACTTTTTTTATCTTTATCTCGAAATTTTGCTTATGAAATCATTCCCTTACATTCTTATGAAAATTTAATTTATAATTATGACAGAAATGTTATAATTTAAAAAACTATACATGTATATAATTTATATGGTAGCCAATGGAAAATTCGGGGGTTAGTAAATACTTAAATGCTTAAATACGTATAAATATGACTACTATATTAAGCAGAATATAAAATTTTTAATCATAGTACGCATATATTACTCATATCTTATTGGACGATTAAGCAAATGAATCAAATGAATCAAATGAATCAAATAAATGCTAGTAAATAACTATCATTTCAATTAACATTTCAATTAACATTTTAATTAACATTTTAATTAACATTTTAATTATCATTTTAATTATCATTTTAATTATCATTTTAATTATAATTTTAAATATTATTTCAACAATTATTGTCTACAGCATCATTTCAATTATATATCATTTACTAAAGACGCGTAATCAATATGTACATATGTGGCGTGCGTACTCATTTAAAGTTTGCATGAAATTAAATATATATTATGAAAGTATAAGATAATATTCGGAATTCTCTAACTCGAGAATGTCAAAAGTTGAATTTGTAACATAACATGTGAACACGTGCCCATGATATGGTTGATATTCTTTCCGTCTATTCTTGATACGTAATTGCATTTGTCATCAAATTTGTGTGATGAAATATATATATTTTTTATTTCATTTTTAACAAAGGTGAAATAATCAACTTTTTATTCATGCATATTTATATTAATTATTTATTAATTTAAAAGACCGAAAATATTGCACTAAAAAAACCAAGAATTTCATCACACTACATGAGTACAACATGCATATATTTATATTTATATGAAATATGAAATGCAAATGCAGTGTCACAAAAACAATGTCAGTTGGATATCACGATGCATGTCGAAACATCAGCCAACATTATATTAGTACAGCAGTAAGCATTTATTTGATAGTTAATTAACGTATCATCTTAAAATACGTTCGACAAGACTAGTGGTAAACGTTAGTAGGAGTGCAGGTAAGATAGCAGGCTAGTAAGAGAACGAGAAGTTGCGTTATTGCATATTCCTAATAAATAGTGTTTAAATAGTGTTTAAATAGTGTTTAAATAGTGTTAAATAGTGTAGTATAATACAGTAAAAGTGTAGTTACTGCAAAAGTATTTTATTATTGATCTTTGTAGTACCTAAATTTCGTAATGTTTGAGAATATATTTTTTTTATTTGTATATATTTTTGTTTTTATCGCATCATAATATTATCGTTTATATGCATCTATAATATTATATGCATCCAAATTTATTCATTTATTTATTTATTTATTAATTTACAGACTTGCTATTATTTTTCTTTATTTTTTTTTCTTTTTGTTTTTTTTTTTTTTTTTTTTTTTTTTTTTTTTTTTTTTTTTTTTTTTTTTTTTTGGTGACAGATAGCGAACAATGAAAGAATATGAACAGGGGATTCGTACAATAATAAAAACTTGCATTATCACATCCAGTGATATATTAAAATGTTCACATTCATAAACAAATATAATTGATGAGAAATAATAATTAAGAAATAAACAAGTAAATACAGTATAGTAGAATACGGATCTGTTTAAAATTGGTACTTGTACAGTAATGATGAACGTAACAGTACTGCTGTACAGTACATACATTATGTACAGTACGTAAGTTGAAAATTTTATAATCTGTAATAATAAAGGAAAAGTACGAAAGGAACTTATTACAGTACTATGTACAACCTTAAGAGTAAAAAGAAAGAACATTTGGAAGTGTATTGAAACATAAAAATTCTAAAATCACACTAGGTCAATAACTTTTTACGCACGATCGCACGAACCTCTAAAATCCAAATCGACGAATAGTTGATCAGCATTATTAATATGGTAAGATGAGATATCAAAAGTGGTGTTTTATGAATATATAGTGGGAAAAAATTTTATAAGTAAGAAACGCCAAAGAGCAACAATGCATTACCGTTACGTGTTTCATCTATTGTAATACATCAGATTTATTTGTTAAAGTCTCGATTAAAAATTCTAAGCACTTTTCTAAGATTCTAATTAATGCAATTGTGAATTGATGGATTTTTATCAAAGAAACGCGAGATTTTTGACGTGTTTGCCCGTCCATTACAAGTAATTGAAACGCGCCTTTATTATTATTATTATTATTATTATTATTATTATTATTTATTATTATTATTATTATTATTATTATTATTATTATTATTATTGTTATTTGTTATTTTTTTATCTAGTATTATATATATATATATATTATATATCATAATTCTGTTCACTACTTCAATCTATCATCAAAAAATCAGAAAATCAATCTCATCAACCAATAAATCACTGACATAAAAAGACATGCACTATGTGCATCATGAGATCTTTTAGCGTCATGAACATTTTGAGCTTAGATTGATTTTTCTTCTCCGCTTGAACGTCATGAGTCATGACCGCTTATCTGCCCGGACAGTGCCGTATCTACATATATACATGCATGTGTATGCATGCATAAGATACCTTTTTAGTTTGCATCAAATTTTTTAGCTTATGTAGTGCCTTGCATGTGCTTGCATTTTTTTTTGTTACGCGGCAATGTTAGATTTCTTTTTTTTTTTTATTAAAAAAAAGGAATACAGGTTTAGGATTTTTTTTTTTTTTTACTTAGTGTCAGATCCTTGGTTGTATTTCTTTCAAACACCGTTATTGTATAGTAAACATGTAGCTTGCAAGATTAAATTACGGTAGGTACATACGTAGGTACATACACGTACGTAACGTACGTACTGTACGTACACGTTAATATCAATATGTGGATGCAAAATACAAAACAGTCCAAAAGATTGATAAGTTTTTTCTCCAAAGAATTATCAGAAACATATATAGAAAGATATATATATATATACACATATATACAAAGCTAATTCTTTCCATATTCATCACAAAAGTTTTCGCCAATTTATCATTTATTCGATTAACCTTACAGCGCAGTGGAGGGAAAATCGAAGCTGACAACGATTGAAATGATTAAGTTTGAAAATCCTAACTAAAAGTCGGGTTGCGAAAGTATTACTACATATTACAACACATATACAACATATATACAACATAACATACAACATAACATATATACAACATATATACAACATATATAATAATTAAAAAAAAAAATTTTTTTTTATTGAAAAAATGATTTTTTAAAAGTCAGGAAATTTTGAACCGTAAACAATGAAATATAATTATTATTGTTAACCATTAAATAATCGACATCATAATTTCAAATTTCCGGTATTCTCTATCCGGTATTATCTTCCGCGTGATTTCTCATTACAGGATTGTTTAACTGTAGATTATTGAAAAACAAAACCTTAATACATAGAACGGCAAATAGTTTACTCAGATAGTTTGAAAAAAAAATTTTTTTTTTATAATAAGGTTAATAATCATTGCGCCGAGAATGTGGATCTCTTTATGGTACTAAAGTGGAGCTGTTGGGAAAATCAAAAAAAATTTTTTTTTTTTTATTGTTTGTTAATTTTAGGATGAGTTTATCAAAGTTAATGAATTAATAGGCTGCCGATTTTGAAATCATTCATTAGAAAATACCGATTACATATATTTCGAAAATATGAAGGGATTTTGTGCTCCGTTTCAAGATAATTTTTATGATAATTTTATCTTTTTTTATTTTTTATTTTTTTTTCCAAACAAAATTGCATGTTCCTATCTTTTGGTTGAGAAATAAGGCTAATTTGATACAAATACAAATGTTGCAAATTTTTATATGATAAAATATTTTTTATTTACAGTATTTGTTTATTTATTTGTATTATTTTTTGGTATCCCATTGTTTCTTGGATGGATATTTCTTGGGAATGAACGGAAAGAATTTCTGGTTTTTGTTTATTTATTAATGGCAGCAGTTTGTATATCTGATATTCTGATATATGTATATATGTAGTGCCATTATCTTTGATGTGCCTGAGATACATACTAAAGAATATTAATTTCGGTAATTTCTATAGTAAAATTTAATGTAAATTCGGTTAAAATTTCGGATAGTAACGAATTAGTGTACAAGATTAACAAAAGATTGATATGAGTTCTATAAGGAGAAATCATTGAATGCATCCTGACGTATTACTGATTGTTTAATGATAAATGCTATTATTCAACGAATCATAAATAATTTTTCCAGAGTGAATTTTAAAATCCTGACTTGTTTATGATCTTGGTTTAAAATTTTTTGTATATTACTATATTGTATTGTTTTAAAGATTTATTATATAATTAATATATTTATTATATAATTATTATTATTAATTGTATTATTTAATGTTATTATTATTTAATGTTATTATTATTTAATGTTATTATTACAGTATTAATGTTATTATTAATGGTTTGGCATCATTTAAAATCAGTCCTGCTTTTATTTTTTGCTTTTTTGCTTTTGTCAAAAACTTGACACAATGGTACTTTCTGTACTTGAAAAATTTTATTATCTTATTAAATATTTTTTTATTTTTTATTATCTTATATATATGTTATCTTATATATACATTATCTTATATATACATTATATTATATATACATTATCTTATATATACATTATCTTATATATATCTTTTTTATTTATCTTTATATATATCTTTTTTATTTATCTTATATATATCTTTTTTATTTATCCTACATGTATTATTTTTCTTTTTCTTTTTCTACGACTAGATATGTAAATACAACTATATATATAGATATGTATATAACAGATAAATACTTATTATATTTATATAGCATTTAACATTTATAGTAATTTGTGCATCACTTTATACTTTTTTTTATATGCTATATGCTGGTATAAGTAATGCGACTACTTTTTGTTCGTACAAGAAAATTCCTTTGTTTTACTGTGACATATACATCAAAATCAATAAATCGACGTTTGAGGTTAATGAGTTGTGTGATTCATGAGGTCACGATAAAATTATTAAATTTATTTACAAATTAGTCGTTTTGTCTTTCTTTTCGACTATTCTTTTTTTCTATATCGAAAGCATACGATTATTTCCTCTTTTATTCTCGATTATAATTAATATATATATATATATATATATATATATAAAATTGTGATTTTAAAAAAAATTTAGAAAATCCTAAAACGCAAAGTAAATCACAATATATTCTAATACTATATCGGTCATTTGGAAGTTACATTAACGTCATTACAAATAAAAGAGAAATCTTTTGTACACTGTACTGTATATCGATACAGTATTAAAAAAAAAAAAATACATATAACGCATATGTATATTTATTATTTTAAAAAAGGGTCCTCAGGTTTTTCTGTGTCAGGGTCATTGCATGTTATTGCATTTTCTGCTGTGCTTATTTATAGTTTGTAATAGTTCAATTTACGGTAGTAAATGAAACATTTGAAAGAACCACTAAAACGCATTTATTTATAGATTTATATAAAGTCCTTACTTTTTCCATTTCACAAAATTTTTTTTTATTCTTATCTTTTTGGCTGCAATAACTCGATAACACGCTTTCCTCTTTTCAAATTTTTATTCTAAACTTGTAACTTTATTGTATTCTTTTCTAGATATTCACCACTTTAAATTTTTTTCTTTTTTCTTCTTCTTATTCATATTATATATATATATAATATATATATTCTTCTTTTGTTTCAATAACTTTTATTCTTTATTACAAAGCTTCTCAAATTTATTCATAAAAAAGAAACCTTAAAAAACTAAAATATATCATAATGGCTACCTCTGATCCCTCCTCTTCTGACCTCAACGGTAGTAAGGTCGTATGTTATTATATCAGATCAACTTTGAACTAATGATTTATGATTGATTGATTCGTTTTTAACCTTTATCTGTTATGTTTGTTTCCTTTCATTAGGATGTTGCAAGTAGTAGTAGTATTCATAGTATTCAAAACCTTATTGCTGATCAATTTAAAGTACGTTTCTCCTCTCTCTTTTGAATCTTACATTTAGATACGCTTATGTTATCATCCCAACAACTTTTTTCTCCTTTTCTAAAGTAATTCCTTTTTTTTTTTTGATAATATAATATTATAGGCCAAAGATGAAAAAATCGAAAAATTACAAAAAGAATTAGATTACTACAAAAAACAATACGAATCACTGCAGGTACGTTTTGTTTAATTAAAATCCTTGACTTTGTCTAAATATACTTGTGATTTTTTTTTTTAACCTCTTGCTCATGGTTCTTATGGTAAAAAGAATAATATGTCACCTGACCAACCCATAAATAACCGTAATTATGACCCAAAAAAAGTTACCGAGCTTAAAGTTGCTATAAATAAAGTAGTAGATGATGTGCTTTTAAGTCAAGAGGTTTATATCTTTTTTTTGTTATATATAATTTACTGTTATTTATCTATCTATACCGGTATATACGAAATTAATGTGAATTACTTCATTATTTCTTCATTTGATTACTTTAGCATACAAACCGCCCACTTGTATTTAGTAATTATAATAGAGGATGGGGGGCTTCTGGTTCAACTCCTACTACTACTCATACTACCCATACTATCCATACTACCCATACTGAAGGTATATCTTCTTTCTCACTTTTTTATTTATTCTATTTATTTTATTTATTTTATATGAATGCTTTTTCCTCTTTTCATATTACGTAATAGCAAACAAATTAATTGATGTAGGTGAAGATGGGTCAAATAATACTAATAACAGCTCTATCAATCATGCTACTCCTCATATGAACAATATGAACATTATCGATCAAGTCAACGTTGACTCATCATTCGTTGTATGAATTCTTGACTTAACGTCTTAACATATTTTTGTTCCTTAAATATATGGGATTTTTTTTTTTTAACTTTTTTCTTTTTGATATTTATATATAGAATCCTCAAAATAGACCATCAGATGATAATGAACTTATCAACGAAGTGACAAAAACTTCGAATCACAATTTTCCTCCTTCTATCCCTGATGGAAAACCCCCTACTACTTACATTATTCATCCTCATTCTTCTCATCCTCCTCATCCTCCTCATACTTCTCACCCTCCAACACGACGTTTCAATAATCCTGTTCATTATAATCATCTTAGTAACCCTAATAATCTCAACAATAATAACAACAATAACAATAAAGGTAATAAAAAGGTGAGGCTTTCGCACTGTTCACTTTCTAATCTCTACTTATTCCTAATAATAATAATTATTATTTTCTCACCATATTTTATAAATTTTTAATTTTTTTTAATTCTCTAGGGTAAATCTGATAAACTCAATTCTAATTCGAATTACACCGTGTTCATAGCATGGACTGGTTCAATGACTCAAGAAGGGTTGAAAGCTTTATTTGATAATGATGAGGTTCGTATTTATAAATCTTAATTCTATATAATTCTATATAATTCAATATAATTCTATATAATTCTTTATAATCTTATTCACTTTTTTCTTTTATTTCAAATTTTATATATCTATTCAGGTCGTAGATATTCGATTTTTACCAAATAAACAATTTGCCCATGTGGATTTGAAAAATGAAGCCGCATTGAAGAAAGCTTTGAAACTTAATGGAGAGGTAAATATCATTTATTTGTCAATGTTTTTTTACTTGTAATTTTTATTTAATTTTATTTAATTTTATTAATTATGTTAATATTAAATAGACAAAGTCTCATGAACAAGGAAAATTACGAGTAGAAGAAGGAAAACCTCGTAGTAATACTTCTACAGGTTTGACATGTTTTAAAATATTTTTTAAATCATTTTGAATTAAATTTTATATATTTTTTATTAAAATTTTCTTTATAAATTAGAAAATAACGGTCAACGTCCCCAACAAAATAAATCTCGACAATCTAATAATAATAATAATAATAATAATAATAATAATAATAAACAAAATGGTTATAATTCTCAACTAAAACATCACAAATTTCCTCAAAATGGACATTATAATAACATGATGTCTCATGAAGAAGGCAAGGATCCTGGTTCACCCAACAAATGGCAAACCTATGTAAGAAGCAATAACAATTCTACGAGCCCCCCGATGCCTTCTGTTTTTCCGAACCAATCAGACAATTAAAAAAAAAAATAATTGAAGGAATGTGATTATCTTCAGGTTTTCATGGGTGGTAAATTAAAATGGCTAAATTATTTTGAGGTTGACTAAATCCTAAATAATTTAGGATATCAAATGATTTAGGCAACAAAATTATTTTAGTGTGCCGAATATATTTTTAGGATGTCAAAAATATTTTCGTCATTCCAAAATATTTTCGAATGACGAAAATTAAATATATAATATTTATAAACTAATTTTTATATATTAAATAAATATTAACGAGGTTTTTAAAATATTTTCGAATTACGAAAATTAAATATAATATTTTTATATTAAATAAATATTAGTGAGGTTTTTTACTACAATTTTTACGTTTTAGTACAATATATTAAAAATCTATTACCCTTTAACCTCTCAAAACCTATCTATATGCATGTCTGTTTTGTATCGGTATTGAGAGGTTACCGAAATCATTATTGCTGAATTACTGTTGAATATCTCAAAACAGATCAGATAACCTGTTAAATCTAATAAAAAATTATTCCGTTTCTACTATTGCAAATTGTTGATATATTACCGTTGTGAAGGGATAACGTGACTCAGCTTTAGCAAAAAAAAACGTGATCCAACTAGTAGTATTCAAATTCGTATGAATTACTCATCGTTAGTTTATTTGTAATGTATAAATAACCATCAATTTCATGTATCTGAAAAGTAGTGAAGTGAAATATTATAAACTCCAGGGATTCTAGTGGCAGTAGGATTCTTGGTTCTCGGTCCGCCTTCTTTCGAGCAGACTTTATTTTTGTTGTATAAAACTTATACATAATATCACAACTGTCAATAACAATTTTACAAATGAAAATAATTTCGGAATTTCATCAGGCAAAAATAATTTCGTCAGATAAAAATAATTTTTTACTAACAAAAAATAATTTCAAAAAGTTCGCCAGGAGAAATTAATTTCACCAGACGAAAATAATTTTGTCACATGGCATTTTGAAGCATCATGGCGAAAATATTGAAAACATTTCGAAATGTAAATCATTCATATTTTAAGACACTCATCCAAATAACTGCTTTACAGAAACTGAGATTCCTTAATGCGCAGTAACTGCGTAGTAACTATTAAATTTAACAGTAACTATATAATTACTATAGTTACTACGCAGTTACTGCGCATTAAGGAATTTAGGTTTCTACTAAGTGTAGCAAAGACGATTGAGGTTATTTATATAAATAACTTGGGGTTAAAGAGAAAAAAAAAAAGGCATGAAGTTAAAAACATCTATATAAAGACATGGTTGGAATTATAAATAGATCACTCAATTTAACTCAATCTTTCACTCTGACTCACCCTAATCACTGTTTTTAGCACTTTCCATTATCCATTATACTTATTTTTTTTCTATAGGATTTCTGATTAATCTAGGTTTGCACTATACGATTATAGCTTTGTTGGATTGAGTGATCTTTGATAATAGATTAATTTTATATACATTATTATAGTATGTGATTTACTCTGTGATTAACAAAAAACATAATATATTTGCACTTGATTTTTTTCTTTGGTCATCGTTTTCTTTTTTAAAAAATGTTGACTATAAACTTTCAAACGTGCAAGAAATTTTATCGAAAAAAACTTATGTAATTTAGTTAATAATCTGGTATTTTACAAGCTCATGATATACGATTATTTAAAAAGGGTAGATCAAAAAAGTAGGCGTAATATCGTTATCTTAAAAATGTAATAATTTGGAGACTGAATTTATGTTGACTATAAAATTTAGCGTTAGAGATCGAATTCATTTCGATATTTGAAATTAATGTTTAAAATATATACTGTTTAAATTATACTCACATTGTGCTACAAAATCATTTTTTTTAATGCTATTTCTAACCCGGTTAAAGCTATGCCCCAAGTTTTTTTTTTATTATTTGTGTACTTAGGAGATTTTCCCACTGGTTATATCGTACGATCGTATGATTTCTCCACTATCACGCCATGGTTACAAAAGAACAGCATCGCCCGCAAAAAAAAGTTCTGGTCATGTGACGATCTGCAGTAAATTAGCCAATAACGATTTCCTTAACGTAACATGATCAGGAAAATGCAAAACAAACGTTCGTTCTAAAGAAAAATTAGAAGAAATCGTTTATTCTCAACAAACTTCATAAGAAACAACCTTTTGCGCTCTAACAAAAATATTCCTTGATCGATTTTACTATATAACATGCTAATTCCAAACCCTAATATAGACCCTAATCTAATCTAAATAAACTAGTTATATTTTAATTTGATATAACAAAATTATATAGTTACTACAGTCCAACTTCCATAAATGCAACTCATAGGGACAAGCCTACAATGTACATTTAGGGAGGTTTGCATTTAGAAAAAGCCAATTAAATTGCAGCTTTGAAAGTTAGATTATCATATTTGTGTAACTTCTACTGAAAACTGTATACCCTATTTTAAATACTAAAATTTGATTAGCTACATGCATTTAGGGAGATTAGTATGATATAAAATGTTATTTAAGAAAACGTGCATTTACAGAATATAGAACGTGCATTTAGCACTAATAACAACTTATAGAACAGAAAAAAATGTACATTTAGGGAGGTATTGTATTTATGGAAGTTGCATTTATGAAGGTCCGACTATAATTACTTTATAAGAACACTATTTTTATTTTACTGTTCTTAGAAAAATTTTAATAGTAAACAATAAAAAATTTTTACTGTGCACAAATTTAAAAAAGTGTTTTTATAAGATCTCAGAGAACACTAATTTTGAATACTAAATACAATATATTGTAGCTACAATAAATTATAAAGCCCATTATAAAAATATTAAAAATATTTTATAAAAAAAAACTAATTTTTATTAATTGCCAATCCAGATAAGATTGACAATATTTCTATATTTAGAATTGGGGCAAAACAAATATATAAACAAGGTAGTACAAAATCTGGATCAGGCCTGTATATAAAATTTTTATATGATTTAAAGAATTTTAAAGACGTTTTTACTTATATCTTCTTATCTACTGGTTCAATTTTAATGAATTTTACTAGTAGATGCACAAGAACCTGCTCTACAACTTTACTTATATCAAAAAATAATATTTACTTAGTACAAAAAAAAACTTTTTATTAGGCCTAAAACA
>QKWP01002631.1:32819-56893 GCA_003550325.1 Gigaspora rosea | reverse complement strand
TTTGATCAAAACAGATCAGCGTTACAGGGTCTCGAGGAATTCTCCCAATTTTCCAGAAAATTTTTTCAAAAACGAAAGTTTTCTTGCTAGCCCCTTATCAACTGTTTTTTGTCTGAAGTGCCACTACTAGACTACTGTTTATTTTAAGTGTTCTTTCCTTTTTATTATTTGTATTAGGCACCTTAACTAGTGTACTTTTTGTCCTTTTCTCTGTTTTCTTTTTCCGCTGTTTTTGGAAATATGGATCAGCAGAAAGAGTTGTGTGATGTTCCAATATAAATTACGTATAGTGAAGATTTTATTTCTCAGCTAATAACTTCACTATAGCAAGAGTAAGTTGCATAACTGTGGAATTACCCAAGACGACCCAAAAATGCTATAGCGCGAGCATACACGAATTTTCATATTACTGGTGTTGAACACCACGAGTGCGATATATAATTTTTGTTGATTATAATCGACATATAACAAAATATGGATATATAGTAATTAATATACCGGTACAATCTATAATAATAGCAATTAAAAAAGTACAAATTATATAAAATATTTATTTATTAATAAAGAAAAAAAAAAGAATTTTTACATATTTATTGCATCCCATGCCCTTCATAACATCTCAACCGTTATTATAGTACCAATGAAATCCAAGATCGTGATTTGTATAATAAACATGATCGTGATGAACATGAATTGTGACCCATTAGTGATGTAATTACAAGGTAATGGGCATAGAAAAAATATGCAATAATATCATAATAATAAAAAATAGTGGCGCCTTAATGTAAGTTACATCACCAACCGCAATATGATTAGCGCATAATATACATTTCCCGGCGAAGTACGAACCTACAAGAAAAGAAAAGAATTAATGAAAAGAAAAAAGATGTAACAAGAAAATAAGATAGAAACTGGTACTTATCTACCAGTTCTCTTCTAGATTCCGAATCTCATACCCCGGAAAATGAACTTACAAGAGAAGAAAAGAAGTAGTAAAAAGAAAGGAAAAAAGAAACAAGGAAATGAAATAAAAACCGGTACTTCCATATCATCACAGAATAACGCCTCGGTAATCTAAAATAAGTTCCAATTCTGATCCTGAATCTCCATTCTCTGGCGAAGTACAAACCTGCAAGAGAAGAAAAGAATTAGACAAAATGAAACAAGAAAACGAAATGGAAACGGCACGTATCTAAATAAGCACCTGATTCCGAGTCTCCACTCCCTAGTGATATATAAACCTCCAAGAGAAGAAAGAAAACAAGAAAGCGAAATAGAAACTGGTACTTATCTTAAAAAACAAGATGCAGTTTCCTTCCAGATCCCGAATTCATTCCTAGGTAAGTACGAAGTAAAGAATTAGTAAAAGGAAAAAAACAAACAAAGAAACTAAGTTCCAGTTTCCTTCCAGATCCCGAATCTTCGTTCCCGGGCGAAATACGAACTACAAAAGAAAAAAGTTAGTGAAACGAAAGAGAAATAAAACAAGAAAGCGAAATAGAAACTAATACTATATCTTAAAACAAGTCCCAGTTATCTTTCAGATCCCGAACTCCTCCATTCCCGGGAAAAGTACGAACCTACAAGAGAAGAAATGAATTAGTGAAAAAGAAAAAAACAAGAAAGTACTTATCTTAAAATAAGCACAAGTTTCTTTCCAGATTCCGAATCTCTATTTCTAGGCAAAGTACGAACTACAAGAGAAGAAAAGAATTAATAAAAAGAAGAAAAGCAAAACAAGAAAAAAAATAGAAGCACTTATCTAAAATAAGTTCCGATTTATTCCTGATCTGAATCTCCACTCTCCAGCAAAGTACAAATCTACAAGAGAAAGAATTAGTAAAAAGAAAAGAAAAATAAAACAAGAACATGAAATAGAAGCTGGCACTTATCTAAGGGTGTTCTATAGTCGGATTAACAAACTAATCAAGTGTTACATTTCGACGAATAAACTTAAAAATAAAAAGAGTTAGTATAACGAGAAAAAAAAATTTACAATAGAAAAAAAATTACTTATCCAAATGATCTTCTAGCTAAAATAGATTATTATAGCCCTCGTGTCATTATAGCGATTCAGTTTTTATTAGCATCAAACGATACTAGATATTTGTTATAAAGCATTCGAAAATATATAAAATAAAAAAAATAAAAAAACCTTTAAAAAACTTATTCATTACATATTACTTACCGAAATTTTGCTCTCTAAGTAAAGTTTTTAGGATATTTGATCTATACTGATCTTTTTTCACTAAAGACATACGAAGAGTTAAAGAATAATATAACATGCTTAAAAAAAAATTTTTATTGTATAAACCACGAGTTGCCAATTGACAATGCGGTTTTTTATAATAAGGGTTACTTTAAAAAATTTTTTTTATGTTGTGTAACTCAGGGATCTTCAAGCCAATCAAATCGAATGTCCGTCATGCTACTATTGACCAATCAAATTTAAAAAAACTCAAAACCGTCTTTGACCAGAAAATAAGCTACCCCACAATCGACAAATGTCACTACATAGTAAAGTCTAAATTTTACTAAGCAAATCGAAAAACGTCGATTAAGTAAACTTATTCAGCAGATCGAAATACACTTACTACAAAATTTTCATAAGTATTGGAGAATTTTTTATTAATTGACTTTTGATTTTTACGTTCGACGAAAAAATTAAAATTTTTTAAAAAAATTTATTCGACGAACGTAAATGTTAAAAGTTAAATAATAAAAAGTTTTTCAATACTTATGAAAATTTTGTGGTAAGTGTATTTTAATATGTTGAATAAGTTTACTTAATCGATTTTTTTCGATTTGCTTAGTAAAATTTATACTTTACTATGTAGCAACTATTTGCGATTAACTAAAAATCGATTTTCTTTAATATGATTGGCTATTTATACTATATATATATATAGGGCGTGATATTTGGGGACCCCACCCCCCTAAAAAAATTACGTGATTTTCTGCACTCCCTTTACCGCAATAAATAATTAAGGAGATAGTAAAAATTTATAATAATGATTTAATACATGAAATAATTATTTAATATTACCTATTTTTTCTTTCATATAATTTTAATTTCAAAGTAAAATAATCCGCATTGTGAAGGAATTGGCTACAACGCTTCATAATCATTAGGATCTTTAAAAAAAAATTTTTTTTAACTATTATATTTCTGAGAAATTTCTCATTAAAATTTATTACACATCTTACCCGTATAATTTACTTTAAGCCTACTTGAATCTATGCTAACAAGCACCCATTTTAATTATTAGTATGTACATGTACACATGTATATACGTATTCATAATCACTTGAAAAAAAGTTGAACCTTTTAAAAAATTAAAAAAACATACTTGAGTGAAAGCTCAATATGTAATTTGAGTAAAAGTTTAGTAAATAATTTGAGTGAAGGCCAGTAAAGTAATTTGAGCGAAAGCTTAGAAGTTATATAAAAAAATAATCTAAGCTAAAAATTTTTAAAAAAAAATCACCAAAAAAAAACAAAAAAACGTATAGATATATATAAATTAGTTACCTGGGTAATTGATTCGAAGCAGCCTATGATACAAATGTGTAAAACCTGTGTTGTTGTTGCACTAAATATGCAAATATAGACACATGCCATTATATCTGGAAAATGCAACAACTATGTTTTTGATATTTTTATTAAAAATGTATCAATAACGTAGTTATGGTCATCAAAAGAGTGTAAAAGTATGAGTTTATCACTACACTCCAAACAATTAATATCTTATTATTCTAATAAATTTATATTAGGGAAATCAGTTGATTTCTGGGTAGGTGAGTGGGTCAGCTGAAGTATCAGATGTAATTCCGGTCAACATTTCATAATTTCGGCCAAAGTTGCAAAATTATTTTTGACCAAAATTATAGATTTATTAATAATATTTGATAATTAATAACTTTTGAACTACTAGACCAAATTTGATGATTTTACTACCAAAATGATCCTCACAATGAGAGAATTCTAACAAGCCCAAAATCATTAAAATCCAATCAGAGGATCCTGTAATTGAAATAAATTTGTGTTGCTATAAATAGGTTATAATTATTTAATAAATTATATAACTTTTATAGCAACACAAATCTATTCTGATCTGTGATTGAATTTTAATGATTTTGGGCTCGTTAGAATCCTCTCATTGTAAGGATCATTTTGGTAGTAAAATAATCAAAATTGGCCCAGTAGATCAGAAGTTATTAACAATTAAAAATTAATTTTTAATTGTTAATAACTTCTGATCTACTAGGCCAATTTTGATGATTTTACTACCAAAATGATCCTCTTAATGAAAGGATTCTAACAAGCCCAAAATCTTAAAATCCAATCACAGGATCCTAAGATCGAAATAAATTTGTGTTACTATAATTATTTAATAAATTATAGAACTTTTATAGTAACACAAATCTATTCTGATCACAGGATCCTGTGATTGGATTTTAACGATTTTGGGCTCACTAGAACCTCTCATTTAGAGGATCATTTTGGTAGTTGAATCATCAAATTTGGTCCAGTAGATCAAAAGTTATTTACTATTAAATGTTATATTTAACTTTTTAATAATTGCAAAATCTGATTGGCTAATTGGGGTATCAGGTGTGGGTGGGTGGGGTAGGGGTGAGGTGGGCTTATAGTAAACAAAAATCAGCTGATTTCTGGAAGCTCCCTTAGGATTTGATTCTTTATAAATATAAAGAACAAGAATGCTTATATACAAATAGTTTCTATTCATCATTTAGCGATTTAATCAAAGATTTTGAATCAATTATTAGATGTCAAAGCTGTCAAATATTTAAAAAACAATATTCATTAGGATTAAGTAGCATGTGCAATACTTTTTTAATTCTTGGTTTGTTAGATTGAATTATAGATTCAATCTACGTACCCAAATCAAAGCATTTTTCTATAAATGATTTCAAAAAACAAATTTCAATAGCTACAAAAAAAAATATATAGTTTTGATATATTGAAATTAGAATAACAATTAGCAATAGAAATATAAATTCAAAATCATAAAGATACTTTCATATTAATACCTACTAGTAGTAGCAAATCTTTGTGTTTTGTTTTATCAACCATATTATTTAATAGTTTAACTATTGTTATTAGTCCTTTAATGGTATTAAAAGAAAATCAAGTAATTAGTAAAAGTAAGTCTATTTTTATTTATTTAAATATTAATTTTACTTAAATAAACTACAGACATATTTAACAATTCTTGGAGTTTCTAGCATAGCCTTATATGCTTCTACAATAAAAACGTCTATGCATAAAGAAAAAATTTTTAAAAATTCACAATTGGTTTTTTGAAAGTATTGTATATAACACCTGAAAAAAATTGAGCTAAATAGACAATTCCAAGTATTTTAAATAAGTTATATTAGGAAAAAAGATTACAGTTGATAATAGATAAAGCACACTGTATATTAAGTTACCAATATTTCCAGTAAGAGGAGCGCCAGAAATCACCTGATTAGGGTTTCACTAAGTAGCTGACCCCTCTACCTCTACCTGATAATTTTTATTTTTTTTTTAATATTAAGGTGACCACTTAGGTACCCTAGCACTTTATTGGTACAAGCGGGTTGGCCCAGGCAGTATGACTGTGCCACATATTACATTTGTATAACGAGAGTACAACTAGCCACATGTACAACTTTTGGTTGTCTAATTTAAGTAGTCCGCCCGAAGGTTCTACACTAGATGCCATACCTGCAACCCAACTAGGGGATTGCCTATTTTAAACTCTCTGGCTTCTACCCATGTTCAATATTCTTTCCAATATACCCTTTCACAGAGTAATTTGCTGTTAAAAGTACCCTGAAGCTTTAGCCAAACACCTATTGGAGGGCATTTGCCCCTGTGGTAAACCTGGTAGAGCGATATCTGTCACCCACAGGTATTCACCTACACTTTCGGTAACTTACGCATTCACCGAGGCAAACAACTTGCAGTCAGGGGGTACCCTGCAACCGCTACCATTACCTACTACTGCCCTTGTAAGGTTCACTCCAACTCCGGCACCCACCATCATTTTCCTCCGGTCCTTCACCGATATATCCCAGACTTCCAATCCAGTTGGCCCGGAAGAGTTGATCTACCCGGCATTAGGTGCCATTATGGTTTTTCTCCCCTTGGTCCCCAATTCCTCAACATGGGTCCTTTTCCTCCGATGCGACTCCGGCGGCCAGGTTGGTAGACCTTGTCCCCAAAGACAACGTCCGGTTCTCCGGTTTCGGTCCAAATTCCAATTTTGGTAGCACCGTCAAAGATCAGAGCTACCTCCTTACTCGGGACTTGCCAAATGGGTTTCTGTTTCTCCGGTTCCTTGGATTTGTCTGTGTAACAAGACACAACTTCACCCGAAAGCTCCCATTCAAGATGGTAACCAAGGACTACAGGTAATGTACCTAACTGATTGACAAGAAACAGTTACCGGAACACAGGTCTATTTTTCCAAAAGCGTCGCCAGTGGGATTTGAACTCAAGACCTGCCACTTGGGGGTGACAACTTACCAACTTCCCTAAGTCACCACACCCTTCCCACCTGATAATTTTTCTAAGCATTTAATTGTTTAAAATTTAATAATATATATATATATTAAAAATTGGATAACTTTTGATCTACTGGTCTGTTTTGGACGATTCAACTACCAAAATGTTCGTCTCAGTGAGACGATTCTAGCAAGCCCAAAATTATCAAAATCCAATCACAGAATCCCAAGATCGCTCAACTTTTGTTTAATTTTAATAGTAATTTTTAAAATTACTAAGTAAATTTATTTGTTATATTCAGACTTTTTAGTCAAGTCTGAGTCTGGTCTGGGTCTGGTTCGAAGTCTGCAGACTGGTCTGAGTCTGAATATATTTATATGTATTTTTTGGTGCTGAACAAGTTTACTTAATGCATTTTGTTAGAATAAATTAGTAAAATTTTATGAATCATAAGTTTTTATAGAATTTTATTAATAAAATTCTATAAAATCTTATAATTCATAAAATTTTACTAATTAATTCTAACTAAATGCACTAAGTAAACTTGTTTAGCACCTAAAAATACATTAAATCGGCAGGGTTGTTTTTATTTTACTTGAAATTTGGAGAAAAGATGCTTAAATTTGACTTTTTTGATCAAAAATCCAAAATTATGCATCTTTTCTCCAAATTTCAAGTAAAATAAAAACAACCCTGCCGATTTAATGTATTTTTAGGTGCTAAACAAGTTTACTTAGTGCGTTTTGTTAGAATTAATTAGTAAAATTTTATGAATAATAAGATTTTATAGAATTTTATTAATAAAATTCTATAAAATCTTATGATTCACAAATTTTTATTAATTAATTCTAACAAAATGCACTAAGTAAACTTGTTCAGCACCTAAAAATGTATTAAAACGGCTGGTTTGTTTTTATTTTACTTGAAATTTGGAGAAAAGATGCATAATTTTGGATTTTTGATCAAAAAAGTCAAATTTAAGCATCTTTTCTCCAAATTTCAAGTAAAATAAAAACAACCCTGCCGATTTAATGTATTTTTAGGTGCTAAACAAGTTTACTTAGTGCGTTTTGTTAGAATTAATTAGTAAAATTTTATGAATAATAAGATTTTATAGAATTTTATTAATAAAATTCTATAAAATCTTATGATTCACAAAATTTTACTAATTAATTCTAACTTAATGCACTAAGTAAACTTGTTCAGCACCTAAAAATACATTAAATCGGCAGGGTTGTTTTTATTTTACTTGAAATTTGGAGAAAAGATGCTTAAATTTGACTTTTTTGATCAAAAATCCAAAATTATGCATCTTTTCTCCAAATTTCAAGTAAAATAAAAACAACCCTGCCGATTTAATGTATTTTTAGGTGCTGAACAAGTTTACTTAGTGCATTAAGTTAGAATTAATTAATAAAAATTTGTGAATCATAAGATTTTATAGAATTTTATTAATAAAATTCTATAAAATCTTATGATTCATAAAATTTTACTAATTTATTCTAACAAAATGCACTAAGTAAACTTGTTCAGTGCCAAAAAATACATATAATTATATTCGGACTCAAACCAGTCTGCAGATTTTGGACCAGACCCGGCCGGACTCATAGTTGAGTCTGGTCTGAAGTCTAAAATTAGTAAAATTTAGAGTCTGAGTCTGGTCTGATCCCGAACCGGACACAGACCTGACCAGACCCGGACCGGACCTAGGAGCACTAGTCTCAATGAGATGAATCAAATGGTACCAAAATAATCTAATTCTGATCGATTTGGCACGTGGTATTCATCATAGAACTTAGGTGCACCAAATTAGACATATCTAATTATTAATTGTTTATAGAATACAAATATTTGGTGATCTTAAGATTCTGTGATTAGAATTTAGTGACTTTAGGCTTGTTAGAATCGTCTCACTAAGGCGAACATTTTAGTAGTTAAATTGTCAAAAATGGACTGGTAGATCAAAAGTTATTCAATATTAAAAATTATATATATATAATAATATATATAAATAGGGTTTGAAAATTCCACGCACCTGCACGGCCGTGCACCCCATTATCGAACAATCAAAACTAATCACGTGAACACGTGATCAATTGCTCGTACCTGGCCAATCAACGTCAATTGCAAATTTTTTAAAAAAATTATAAGAATTTTTAAGAGTTTTTTTTATTATTAATTAGCAATTCACATAAGAACAGGACAAAAGTTAGGGATAAGTATTTATATAGTTTTAATAGTAATATGGAATCCAATTTCCCAAAATTATATAGTAAAAAGACGGGGTTTTTTAAAATTCAAAATTTCAGCTCTTAGCAAAGTACCTTTTATTTTTAGAAAATTCTACCAGACTTTTAATAAAAAGAAAGACAAATACCATATTTTTATGCCTATATAATTTAATTTTATATTATATTTAAAATATTAATACTTTATATTGTAGGCAAACTGGATTCCAACATTCGAAATATTATAGTAAATTTGCTTATTGTTATTATATAAAATTTTATAGATTGTCCTGTTCTTACGTGAATTGCTAATTAAAAAAAAAAACAAGAATACAACAAACGATAAATTTTTATTAAAAAAAAAAACAAAAATACAAAAAAACAAGAATAAAACAAATGATAAATCGTACTACAACTAAAAAAAAACAAACGAACATCCAAACCCTAACCCAAAACCTAACCCGAACCCTAACCCGAACCCGAACCCTAACGACGGCTCCAACGGCAAAATCGTACCTAAAAGAAAAAAAGCTCTAATAACGAAGGCTCCAACGGCAAAATTGCAACTAAAAAACAAGTCCTAATCCGAACCCGAACCCTAACGACGGCTCAAACGGCGAAATCGTACCTAAAAAGCATCCAATAACTCCAGTAACAACGGCTCCAACGCGAAAACGCAACTAAAAGAAGAAAAGCATTAGTAAATATATAAGTCATAGAAAAAAAACCAAATTAACGGTCCCAAAGCGAAAACATACCCGAAAATGGTGACTCCAATGGCTTCAGTAATGCCGATGAAATCGCACCTGAAAAAAGAAAAGAGTTAGTACCTGAATAAGAGGGAAAAAACAACAAAAAAAACCAAGCAACGGCCCACCCAACGACTTTCTTACCCGAAAACGGCAGCTCCAATAACTCCAGTAACTATGGCTCAAATGGCAAAATCACACTTGGAAGAGAGAGAAGCATCAGTAAATATATATAAAAAAAAAAAAAAAAGACACAAGACGAAAAACTTACCCGAAAACAGCAACTCCAGTAACGACAGCAGCTCCAACGGCAAAATCAAAAGAAAAGCATTAAAAAAAAAAAAAAAGACAAAACAAAAACCAATAAACCACTTAACACAAACTGGAGAACTTACCAAGATTACGCTATACTATACAGCTCCAGAAAAAAGTGCAAGACCACCCATTGGAGAAACGTAAATGTACAAAACCACCTACCAAGAATGTCCTCTACAGCTCTATAGAAACTTATAAGAAGAACACCGGCGCAAGATCACTTTTCGAAGAAACATAACCGAGAAGAAAATCTAACGCGACACCTACAACGGCACCTACGACGACACCTACCGGTACGACGATACTTGCAATGACACCAAGACAACACGACAAATGATGGCTAAAAAAGAAAAAAAATTAGTAACAAATACGTAAAACAAACAAAACAAAAAAAAAATCAAACAAAAAAAAAATCTTATCTTGATGATCTATCTTATTTATATTATGCATATAGGGGTGCACGGCCATGCGGGTGCGTGGAAAACATATTCTCATAAATATATATTTATATATATTATATATATTTATTATATATAGGACCTGATAATTGCTCTACCCCCCACCTACCTAAAAAATCAGTTGATAAATGGCGCTCCCCTAAGTTAGTGCTTGGATCCGGATTACAAAATCCGGATGTATCCGGATATAAAAAGGATAACAGATTATATTTTTGCAAAGCGGATAATAAATCTGGATCTTTATTTTAGCTGTTATAAATCTGATTTTTTATCCGGATATTATATGCTAATCAATATCAGCCAATCAGAGAAGTTTAACGTGACTTTTATCAAAAAAGTACTTTAAATTCTGGAACATCTAAAAATTTTCTCGTTGCCGAAATCTTTTCTGCTTCGTCCAGTAAATTACCTAACTCCCCAAAAACTACATCGCTGTCTCTAGGCTGAAGGTTCAAAAATAGCGATGCAGCTTCCAGAGAGTTATGTAATTTACTGGACGAAACGAAAAGATTCAGTGAAACGGGAAAATTTTTGTGTGTTCCAAGAATTTATGATAATAACTGTAAAACAGAATATCTATCCGGATAACCAATTAGGACAGTGTCATTAATCACCTGATTATTTTTTATCAGAGGCCTACACCCCTCCCTCTTCCTTAATATATAAATAGTCAGGTTTTTATATATAATTTTAACTTTTTTTACCCCCCCCCTAAAAAATCACCTAATTTTTGTTACTCCCCTTAGATTTATGGATTCCAGGATTCAGGCATTAATTTGATTCACATAATTAAAATGTTCGACATGTTGAATAACATAATTTGAATCAACATGTCAAGCTTTTCAATTCTGGCGGTCATTATTTAATAAGAAAAAAATTTTTGGAATTACAGCCATTATCATAAATTCTGTGATACCTAAAAAGTTTCTCGCTTTCTGAATCTATTCTGTTTCGTCCGTTAAATTACCTAATTCTCCGGAAACTACATCGAACCTTCAGTCCGGAGACAGCAATATAGTTTCCGATGAGTTAGGTAATTTACCGTACGGAACAGAAAAAATTCGAGAAAATTTTTAAGTGTTCCAGAATTTATAGTAATAGCTGTAAATCCGGATACAATCTGGATTATAAACCGGATAACCAACACATATCTGGATATAAATTCGGATTAGAGAAAGTGAAAGAGGATATTTATCCGGATATCCGGTTTAGTATCCGGATCCAAGTACTATCCTAAGTAATAATTCAATTAATATATTATAGTTTGTTATATATATTCCAGCAACAACACTGATCTATTCTATTTGATAGAGGATCATGGGGAAGACTGGGATTTCTTAAACAACAATATCCAACTGTACCTTTATTGTTATTAACTGCAACTGCATCAAGTGCAAATATTGAAGCTATTCGTATAATCCTAAATATTGAACAAAATAATTTTGAAATAATTTATAGTACAAATTTATTATATCAAAAAATTCAGTATGAGATTATATCAAAAAAAAATAGAAAAGATACGATAATTGAAGAAATGGCTAAAATGATTAGTACTATTAAAGATAGTAAATCAATTATATATTGTGCACGAAAAAAAAATTGTGAAGAAATAAGAGATGTTCTTTAGATAAAATTGACTAATTATTCACTAGATATATATTACAGAGGTCTAATAGTAAAAATAAAAAAATGCATTAAAAAAATGTGAAAATAATAAAATACATATAATGATAGCCAGGATTGGCATGAATGGAATTCAGACAATAGAAATCTGTTTGATATTCATTATCTGAATGTCTGATTAAAAGCAATAAATATAGGATTGGACATATGGGGTGCTCCAAGTTAAAAGGGCCCATTTTTACATATATTTTATTTTGAGATATTTGAGTTTAATTATTTGTTTAAATTTTCAGACTGATCTGAGATTAATTAAATTTCATGATTTTTTTGGTTAAAGACGGCAGATGACTATCGGATAATCTTGTGACATATTGGCACTACGCAGCCTTATGTAATTTTTCTTTTTATATTATCTTGATTTTTTTATTATGCAAATTGACTTTCATTTATAATTAAAAAAAGTCAATCATGTCAAAATTTATGTAATTTTAACAAAAACTCATTTTTCAAAAAATTGTAAAAATGGGCCCTTTTAACCTGGAACACCCCATATAAGATAACTTCCTTGTAATTGGTTAATCACATAATATTAAATCGGTTCATATGATTAGTCATTTAATTTGACATGTAACAATTAATCAATAAAATTATATCTGTAATCAACAAAGATTTTAGTCAATTATAATAATAAAAAAAGTTTTTTATTTATTAAGCGTTGTGTTATGAATAGGGTTGCTGGTGCAGGGTACTTGGCGACGCCTTAGTTTGTTGCTTAAAACCTAGTGGAACTCTGTTCAGAGCATATTTATATAAATGTATTAAGTTGCTTTTAAATTTCATACCTGTTTGGATGACATTTGAAATTTCGTCCTAACCAGAATCGATTCTAAACTACAATAATTCTATTTTCATGTACGACATATATAAGTTCTGCAACATTTCTCAATTATTATAGCAGAGATTCCAAATTGTCTGTTACTATTTTCGATTGGTTACGTTTATATTTTGAAATCAGTTAATTACCAATCCGGATAAGATTGGCACTATAGCTATATTATTACCATATTTGGAATTGGGGATAAACAAATATATAAACAATATATTAGTAAATCTGTTTTAGGCCTAATAAAAAGTTTTTTTTGTACTAAGTAAATATTATTTTTTGATATAAGTAAAGTTGTAGAGCAGGTTCTTGTGCATCTACTTGTAAAATTTCATTAAAATCGGACTAGTAGATAAGAAGATATGAGTAAAAACGTCTTTAAAATTCTTTAAATCATATAAAAATTTTATATATACAGGCCTGATCCAGATTTTGTACTACCTTGTTTATATATTTGTTTTGCCCCAATTCTAAATATAGAAATATTGCCGATCTTATCTGGATTGGCAATTAATTCTTAAAATTTCATAGGGGTTTCATAAATAAAATCTGAGAATCTTTTGATTTATACTATTTAAAAAATCCTATTTGTTAATTACGAAACCTCCTAATCTAGTGATGTTACCCGGGTCAAAAAATAGCAACCCGGGTCAATAAAGTTCGGGTCATGTACTAACCCGGGTCATAATCCGGGTTATACAGATTAGCTAATAAGACCTATCTCCCGTGATTTTTTATTATTCCAGCCAATCAACGCAAGATGTCGTTTATATATAAATAAAAAAAATATCGCATTATCTATGATAAGTAATAAGTTTAACGATACAAACGATACAAGCCTAAATAAAGTCGATTAAATAATACTGAAGTAGTAAGTAATTTTAGAGTTTGGAAATTGTTGAACTTTATTAAACATTTATATTAAACAACATATTTGTTGTTAGAACCGTTATAATAAGTGCATGAAAAAAAAATAATTAAAATAAGTGCGTGAAAAAAGAACGGTTAATAAGTGCGTGAAAAAAACCCCCGATTAATAAGTGCATGAAAAAAAAATTGAATAATACTTGCGCAAAGTCTATTCGCATTCAAACTACCTGTAAAAGGTTACCATTATAAACATTTTATTGTGCTCCAAGGTTTGTTGAGAATTATTATAAACGTATTAAGAGTGGTTAGTATCACAATACCTATTTATTTAAGTATTTATTTTACTGTCTATTTATTAAAAAAAACCAATAAATTTAATTTTGTAGAGACAAAATGCATGTAAATGAGAATGATATTAGTTTAAAAATGAGCGATGTAGAAAGCTTAGATATGAGTGAAGCTTCGTTACAACTCTCTATACCATCTACACCATCTACACTATCTACACTATCTCGTACAAGTAATCAGCCTTTATTTGGTAATTTGCAACAGCAAAAAAGAACTGAAAAACCGGATGAAAGCCCTGTAAAAAATTTTTATTCGATAGTATTAATCAATAATATAGAATTTTGGACTTGTCGGCATAAAAGTTGTATTTTACAAGTGAAATATCGAAAAGATGGATCAACATCAAATTTGTGGAGACACTTACGGGATAAACATCATCTTTCAAAAGAAATAATCGAAAGTGGTCGTGTAACTATTGAATCAAAAAGCAACGGTAGTTGTGAATTTCATGTAACTGCAGAACCCTCACAAATGACATTAACTCAGGCGTTCAATAAGACAACTAAGTATATGTCTAATAACCCAAAACAAAAAAAGCTCAATAATAATATTGCAGCTTTTATTGTTAATGACCTTCAACCTTTCTCGGTTCTTGAGGAACCATCATTTAAAAAAATCATTGAAGGTCTTGACCCCAAATTAATATGCCTAGTAAGGATTGATTGAAAGAAATCCTTATTAATGCGGAAGACAAAATTTTACGAAATGTTCGTGAATATGCGCTCAATGATGCCGAAATTAGCTATGCATCGTTTACCACCGATATGTGGACTTCTAACAATGATGATCCATATATTGGGTTTACATTTCACTAGATCAATAGCGATTTTCAAATGAAAGAAATGGTTGGAGAGATTTCGTGTTTTCCGTATCCTCACACGGCAGAGTGTCTTGCAAGTAAAATTATCGAAATTCTTCATAACCTTAACTTTAAAAATAAGATTAAATATGGAACAGTTGACAATGGATCGAACATTAAGTCTTGTTTACAAAGGTTAAAACAAAGGCATGGTATATCAAAAGTTTTTTGTTTTGGCCACACGCTACAACTTGCTATACACGATGCGTTAAAAGAATGTGTTGAAATTTCAAATTTAATCAAAAAATGCAAGGATGTTGTATCCCATTTCAGCAGTAGTCCAAAGCAGAAACAGTTCCTTTTAGATGCTTAAATAAAAATGGAGGAGTGGGATAGGCTTCTTTTTGTAGTTCGTGATGTGTCAACCAGGTGGAACTCGACGTTCTATTTGTTGAAACGATTGGCTACACTTATACCAGCGATGTATAAGTATAAATCACTTTTGGTTGAGTCCAATGAAAATATGGTATTACGAAGTTATAAGACAAAAGAACTATCGTCTAATGAGTGGGAAATGGTAACTGAATTGGTTAAATTGTTGCGACCTTATGAGGTTGCTTCAAAATGGTTGTCCGGTTCTCAGTACCCAACTCTATCACAAGCATGGTACACAATTAACTATATTAAGACGAAAGTTAATTGTGCATTAATATATAATGCTGGTGTTCAAAAATTTGGAAAGCATCTTTATATATCAATTCAGACTCGATTTTTAGCACCGACAAGATTAATTCAACTTGCCACCTTCTTTGATCCACAAACTAAAAATATGCAGATCTTTACAGAAGAAAAAAAGGATTATACTATCTCTGAAGCACGTGAAGAGTACCATGAATTAATTAATTTTTATGAATCAAACGAATTGTTAAACATGGAACAAATAGATTTTAGTAACAAAATTTATAGTGACGAAGATATCTTTTTGACAGAAACTACTTTTTCTGACAAGCAATCGGGTTAGCAAAATAATCCAGAGTGTGAATTCGATTCGTATTTGTTATTGCCAAAGGTATCAAGTCAAACAAATATACTTCAATGGTGGGATTCAAGAAAAACAGAATATCCAGCACTTACAAAGCTTGCCCGCAAGTATTTGTGTATCCTGGCAACGTTGGTGCCATCCGAACATCTGTTTTCATCTGCAGGTCTCACTATCACAGAAAAATGATCAAGGCTTAGCCCACAGAGTGCTGGAACCCTTCTATTTCTTAAGGCAGCTCTAAAGATTTGGCCAGTCTCTCATGTTTTTGAATAGATTTATTCGAGGGATTTTTATTCGAGAGGTTTTTTTTTTTCTTAAAAAATGTCTTTGCATTTATTAAGTTTTTTCTTTTATTATATAAATGGTTGGTTCTAACAAGAACTAATATGATAGAGTTTTTTTAACGCATATTGTCGTTGCTTTTTTTTAGTTTCAGTTAATAAATATAGAATTCTTGATGTAATTGTTACATCATTATTTCGATTTGTCAAGTTGCGCAAGTTGCGCATAGAGTTGAATATAAATTTGTGCAAGTTTTAGACATCAAAAATTATATGTAATTTTTGATCTTTTAAATAATTTTGGTCGAAACTTTTATAAATCTGGCATAAACAAAAATTACGGTTCCAAATATAATAATGGATAGCTATTATTGCTATGATAGCAAAACTTATGTACTTTTAATATGATTTATTCAATTCTTTATAAACTATCGAATTTATATAATTTTCATCGCGTCATATATTAAGTACCAGAGTTACAAAAATTCAGCTGGTACTATTGTATCATTTGATTTGAATGTACGATTATATACAATAAAATACGTAATTTACGGTAATTTGACAATCTTATCTATATAGTACTATTGACTTAGACTAATTAAATTGAAATGAAATCAGTATAGGTAAGAGCAGTTCCATATAGCATAGGTCGAATTTTTAGAACTATAATTTCTAACTCTAATATTAATATTTATTACCCCGGATCACTATTAAAACCCGGGTTAGATCAATGTGTGACCCGTGACCCGCATAACCCGGGTTAGGACAATTTGTGACCCATGACACGCATAACCTGTGGAGGTTTATGACCCGCATGGGTTAGCCTGACCCGGGTAATATCACTATCCTAATCTATAAAATCGCCGATTTTCATACAACATTGAATCTTAAAATAACCAGTGGTGATAATTACCGGTTATACAAAATCAGTATAAATACTTTTTTTTTCATTACCTTTTTTTGATCTTTTTTGATACTAACGCTACATTTTATATTTCTTCCAGGTTTTCTAGTTGCTTTCTTCCTTCATTTGGGTTCTTGTCGTTGGTGTCACTCATGCTGGTGCTTCTTCTTCGTAGTTGATGTTACCAATTCTGGTGTCTTTTCTTTGTCATTGGTGTCACCTATGTTGGTGCTTTCTTTTCGTTGTTGGTGTCATCTATTCTCTATTATCAGTGCCATTCATTTTGTTAATAGTATTTCAGTTTTTTGTATGTTTTCTTCGTCTTTAGCGTTTCTTTATTATCCATGTTGTTCTTTCATTAATGGTGTTGCAGTCTTTTGTACATTCTTGGATTTCGGTTCAGACAAGTATATTCTGAGTATTTAATATATGTTTTTCATTTTGAGGTTTTTCATATTATAGTTTTGGATTTTGTTGCTAGTATTATTATTGATATTTTGTCGTTGGTGTCTTTGTTGTCTTCATATTGCAAGTTAGATTAGTTTTAGGGTTATGGTAAGATATGATATTAGAGATATATTGTATGAGGGTTTATAAAGACGGAGCGAAATGGAGATGAAAGCCGAAATGAACAGCTATAGAGTGAGTGAAACAAACTTTGTAGATGTTGTACAATCAATACAAATTGTATAGTATATGTTCAAACGTCTTAAATAAAAAAACAATTTAGTTATTATGATGTAAATAATTATCATATTATCATTTACAGTATTAATTTTATTAATTGAATATGGGTGATCATCAAGTTTGAATTATTCTTAAAATTTTATTAATTGTATTCTTTTAATAAACTTGAATTTTATTAAATACAATAAATTTGATATCTAAGTATATTAAAAATTGATCTGGTTCATTCTTTAATAAATGATGCATGTTAATTAATAAGAATTTATTATTGCAAACGTAATTATCAAGACAGTTTTACTTTTTACATTTATTTTAGCTACATTAATTATTGCAAATATGATTATTGGAATGACTGTAGCGATTTATATTACCTATTCGTGACACTAATTGTGCTAGTAAAACTTCTTGTATACTTATAACTTTTGAAATTTATCTGGTGTAGTAATTGAAATTAAATTAATTTGAAAATAATTAAGATGACGTATTGGTTTTGTTCAACTGAATTGAAAAAATTTCTTTTGTACAAGTCGTCTAATTTTTAACGAATAATGTAAAACATAAACTACCATATATAGTGCAATAAATTAAAAAATGTATAAATGTATATATTAAATTTGAATTAAATTACATAACATGAAAAATTTAATTTTATTTTTTAATATAGTGCGCCACTAAATTTATATATGCGCCAGCAACCCTAGTTATGAAGCTTTATAAATAAAGCTATACTATTATTAATAAACCAACTCTTTTTAGCGAAATAATTCTGTACATATGTTTATTATATCATCTTTTGAAAAATTAGTATATACGTATGTCAGAAATACAATTTTTTTTATAATAATCATTATGTGGCATGATTAATTAAAAGATAAGGGATCCATTCAATCTGTTTAAGTTTTTTTCCATAGTATTTAAGTTTTAGAACCATTTTATAATATGATTAATTTATATGTATTAACTGGTAGGAAATTCAATTTTTTTCATATAAATATTTGAACAAATAGCAAAAAGTTTCTATTTAAACCATATATGTATAGGGATAGTTTTCCAAGCTAAAAATAAAAGTAAAATAATCAATAAACATAGGTATACTAAACTAAATCAATTTTTTATATAGTTTTTGTTTTGGTCATGTGCTAATTAGCATTGGACATATCATCGAACATTGAAAACTTGTCCAAATTGTCCTATGAAGGTAATCGGATATTGTCTAGTGACAACCATAGCTGTGCCATATCAAATATCGGAATTGCATAGAACAAATATCTAATGTCTAATAAAAAAACTATCAGATATATAGCTTGCACGACCTGATAATAGCAACTATTGTATTTGGAATGAGATTAAATATATCTGATGTTCGTTTAATCTTATATCATACATTTTCTATAATACTAGGTTGCTAACATTTTGTTCTTTAGACAATTAACAATAATGCTATATATATTTTGTAGTTGAACTTATACAACTATTTGTGTAATAGGCAGCAAAAAGTGTAATATTTTTTGGGCTAAAAGATTTGCAAACCAATTACTCTATAATTGCTAAAAATGAAAGGTACAATAATTTTAATTATACTAAAAATTATTCAAATACGCAATACTATACTAGGCTAATGTATAGCATTATATGTCCGTAGCTCATTATATGATATTTATCATATTACACAAATGCGTTAATATGCATATATTGGTAATATTAAAGCACAAATATAGATATGTGTACAGACAGATAAAAAATTTCCAAATTTCATTTCTGATAAAATATATATGCAAGTACAGTCAGACCTCTCTAAATGCAACCTCTCTAAACGCATATCTAAGGAAAACCTCCCTAAATGCATGCCTTTTTTTTGGCCCAACTTAATATAACACTTATAGATTTTTATCTCTCTAAATGCATAACCTCTCTAAATGCATATTTTTGAAATTTTTACTATAGTCCCGACGCTATGCATTTAGAGATGTCTGACTGTATATCAAAAAAGTAAAATTTGTCAAGATTTTTACAATTGAAGCACATCAGGAAGGTAATTTTTGTATCACTTTCATAGAAACTAAAGGTCTGTCGCTATACTCCGGCCAATTAACTATATACAATATATAAGCGATAGTGAAAATATAAATCTTATACATAAGGCATATTTGCAAACTATGCAAAATGAACTTTTTAATGTAATAACATTTTGCGCAACTCAATATGACTGTTGTCAGCAATTCCTATACAAGTATTTCTGGCCAGAATTATTATCTTTTTATTATGAATGCAATAACTGTGACAATTGTTAAAAAAAAATAAAGAAATCTACAACTTACTGATACTTTTTCAAAGATTTAGAAATGTTAGAAATAGTAGAGGCATTGATACAAAATAGTTTGATAAAAATTTTGCCTGATGATATTGTTGATATGTTTAGTAGATCAAATACTAATAAAATTCAAAAAAATAAATATGGGGTGAGTCAGTAGAAAGGTGACAAATCATTTTTAGTAAAATTTTTTTAATTTTTAAATTAAAATATCTTGACAACTATTTAAGAGCCGTGCCATTTATTATGTAATATTTTTTACTTAGTAGCTATCTCTACCCATGTATGGTGTGATCATTTTATCTAATTCTAATTAATTAATATAATATATAGACATGATCACTACCTTTGACCATGTATTTATGGTAAAAATTATGTAATAAATGGCATGTCCCTAATCAAATTTGTTAAAAATTTTTTTATTTTAATCTTGAAATTATATAGAATTAAAATAAAAAAAATTTTATTAAATTTATTAAGATAGTTGTTAAAATATTTAAGCTTAAAGTTAAGAAAACTTTTACTTAGAAAAAATTTAGCACTTTTCTACTGACTCACTACCATATAATAAACTTACATTACAAAGAGAATCAAGAGAAGTAAAGTTATATGAAGAAAGGTTGCCAACAATTTTAGTTCCAAAAGAAACAGCACAAATTGCTTTAAATGATCTTGTCTACAAAAGCCTAGTTAAACAAAAAATACGGTTACAAAAGTCTAAAATAACACAATATTTATCATATAATATAGTTGTAGTAGGAATTTCTGAAAATATGAAACAACAGGCAGAAAAAATGTGTTGAGAATATTGAGTACATTCATGAAAAGAAAAAAAGCAAGCTAAATAATTTGACTAGTATTAGTAGTTTTTCATGAATATTCATTATAATAAACTGATTTGTTCACTTTTAACAGTATTCAAGATATTTTTGATAAATAAAATTTTAGCTTTATAGTTTCGTATATCAATAGCTATTATAAAAAAAAAATCTTAGTTAAAAATCTTTTTTATAATATAAATCTACTTGAAAGTATGTGTAGTATAAAATAATTATATTATAAATCTAACTACCTATTTATTTCAACAGAAGAAAGATTGGGTTGTTTTATTCAAAGAGTATAAGAGTATATAGCTATATACAGTATTCATCAGCAAATTTTATATATAGATATATATCGATTACTACCCAGTAAAATATATATTGATACCCATCACCCCTGCTGATTTCTATCGATAGTGATAGTAATCGATATATATCGATATTAATCGATATATATTTGATATGATATCAATTAATAATTATTATATTCATATAATCATGCTTTTTGAACATTTTACAGGTTTTTGCAAGTTTTTGCAAGTTTTTGCAATTTAATTATAAATTTTTTTTTATTTATTATTATTATATAATATTTTAATTTATTAAATATACAATATTCAAGGGTGTGGCGACTTAGAGAAGTTGGTAAGTTGTCACCCCAAGTGGCAGGTCTAGGGTTCAAATCCCACTGACGACGCTTTGAAAAATAGACCTGTGTTCCGGTAACTGTTTCCTATCGATCAGTTGGGTACATTACCTGTAGTCCTTGGTTACCATCTCAAATGGGAGCCTTCGGGCGAAGTTGTGCCTCATGACACAGACAAATCCAAGGAACCGGGGAAACAGAAACCCATTTGGCAAGACCCAAGTAAGGAGGTAGCAAAGATCTTCGACGGTGCTACCAAAACCGAAATATTGGAAACCGGAACTGGAGAACTAGACGATATGACCTTCGGAGGAGAGGGTCCACCAACCTGGGCACCGGAGTCGTACTGGAGGAAAAGGACCTATGTTATAGAAGTAGGTACCAGGTGGAGAAAAACCATGATGGCACCTAATGCCGAGTAGATCAACCCTCCCGGGCCAACTGGATTGGAAATCTGGGAAACCGGTGAAGGACCGATAGGAAAGTGACGGTAGGTACCGGGGTTGGAGCGAACCTTACAAGGGCAGAAGTAGGTATTGGTAAGAGGACAGGGGTAACCCTGTCTCGCAAGTGTTGGCCTCAGCCATAGCGATAAGTACCGAAGTATAGGTGAATACCTGATATGGAACAGGTACCGCTCTACCAAGTCTCCCGTCGAGGATAACAGGACCGGGAATACCCAGCTGGGTCCTAAGGCAATAGAAAGCATCCAGAACTTGCTGACTAACTTATGTAACGGGCCTGTTCTGGTGATACAAGATGGGTTGGCAGGTGGAACATGGATCAGAGGGTTTAAATAGGCAATTCCCGTAGTTGGGTTGCAGGTATGGCAGCTAGTGTGGAACCCTTGGGCTGACTACTTAAATTAGACACCAAAAGTGTACGTGTGGCTTGTTGTTTTTTCTTTTATTATTTGTTTTTTTTATTTTATTTTTTTTGTTGGGTTGCAGGTATGGCAGCTAGTGTGGAACCCTTGGGCAGACTACTTAAATTAGACACCAAAAGTGTACGTGTGGCTAGATGTATCCTCGTCTATGTAACAAATGCCGGTATTCCCCTAGAGGATACCGACAGTTCTAATATCTTGAATAAAATTCCTAAGTCCCAAGATGGGCACTTTAATTAAAAAAAAATATATATATATACAATATTCACAAGTTTTTACTATTTAATATAAAATTTATTTTTTTATTATATATTATATTTTAAATATTATATATATTATATATTATTATAAAAAAATGACAAAAAAAAATAAATCCAAAAAAAACGAAACCAAAAAAAATTAAAAAAATGAAAACAAAAAAAATAAATTATTATATTCTTTATATTTGCTTATATTTGCTTATATTCGCTACTTCTTGCAAAGTGCCAGAAAGTTAGATTGTTTTCCTAAAAAAAGTAAGGAATAAATAAAATAAAATAAAATAAATAAGTAAAAAAAAACAAACAAAAACAAAAAACAAACCCAAAAAAATAACAAAAAAACAAAAATGAAAAAAATAAACTGTTATATTTCGCTCATATTCACTTATATTCGATTATATTCATTCATATTCGGGACTTCTTGCAAAGTACCAGAGATGTTAGAATTGGTGTTCTTGTAAAGTGCTGGAAAGTCAAGTTGTTTTCTTGCAAAGTTTCGAAAGAAGTAAGGGATAAATAAAATAAAATAAAGTTAAAAAAATAAGAAAACAAACAAAAAACAAAAATGTAAACAAACTAAATAAAAAAATAAACAAAGCCCCAAAACTCCATTTCATGTTCGTGTTTTTGCAATTTAGAAATTGTCGAAGGTTTTCACAAAGTGCCTGAATAAAATAAATTAATAAAAATAAAAAAAACAAAAACAAAAAATATGAAACGAAAAAATAAATAAAACGAAACCTTGCAAAAACTTGCAAAAATTTACAAAAACTTGCGTTCTTGAACTTTCGAAAT
Organism: Gigaspora rosea; assembly: GCA_003550325.1. NCBI lineage: Eukaryota > Fungi > Glomeromycota > Glomeromycetes > Diversisporales > Gigasporaceae > Gigaspora > Gigaspora rosea. The sequence continues at coordinate 33,473 of QKWP01002631.1, read as the reverse complement.
TGCTAGAGAAAGTAGTCGTGTGTTCTTGCAAAATGTCGAAAGACTGAGTTAGCTTGCGCTAAGTACTGAAAGTTACTAAATTTCTTGCAAAGTGCTAGTGGTAAAGTGTAGAAATAAAATAAAAAAAATTAAAAAATAAAAAAAAATATAAATAAAAAAAAACAAAACAAAACTAAATGAAACAAAATAAAACTAAACGAAACTAAACGAAACCAAAAAAAAATAAAAAAAACTGAAAAAACAATATAAAATTAATAGAAGATCTAAATTATAAACAAAAAAAAACAAAGATCTAATCTGGTCTTGTGGTACAATCATCGAAAATCATTGAAACATTTCAAAAATATTAGTCAAATGTGTTTTTGATATGATCCAGGTTACAGATCGTCCTAAAATATTTCAAATGTATTTGAAATATTAAAAATAAAAAAGAAAAAGGAAAAGAGGTGTAAAAGGGTGAAAGAAATAAAAGAAAGAGAGAGAAGGGTAAAAGGGAGAGAGGAGTAAAAGGGAAAGAGGGTAAAAGGGAAAGGGGATAAACGGCCTTTTTTTTTTTTTTTTTAAGTTTTTTCGCATACTTTGTAGAATATATTTTTATGATCCTTGGTAGCTTACAGATCAAATGGGCTTAAGAGATTTTGAACTTTTTTTTTT